>JACXVL010000180.1:0-50397 GCA_014898675.1 Athelia sp. TMB
CCAGCTGTTGGTGGTGAGAGACGAAGAGGGCGGTAAAGGAGAAAGTGTCGAATAGGGGATCTTATCGCCTTTGCGGTTGTTCCCACGCGTGCTGAATTCAGCACGTGATCGCGTTTGTCTCACTATCGATTTCGCTCGTCTAATAGAACCATGTTCATATACATTGATAAAGATAGCTGTTGACTTCTGATTATCTCGCGTATACGGCCCAAAAATGAATAGCACAAGCATATCGCGACTCGCTTGTTAAAACCTATCGTGAGACGCGGCCTGCTTTGGGTATTTCGAGACCAGCAGCTCCGCCAGGTCATCTCCCAAACACAATTGGCCCATTCTCTGTGAGAGATATTGTCATATACTATGCCCTTGCATATATTGATATTCCGTTTCACAAACGTCACGGATATCAAGTTAGCCAGCGAAAAGGGGCACGATTCAAGAAACGAACTTGAAAGCGGAGAACACGTTTCAAGATTAACGCGCACCAAGCTATATTAGTATGTACCACATGAAAACAGCGATCACGCAAATCAAATTCACGACCTCGTTGACCAAGATATATTCAGCTATTAACCGAACATTCAGAAAACGATCTATCGATATGTTTGCTCTATAGGGGATGTTCATATGCATGTTCAGACGCTGTCCATTATTATATACTACTGCAAAAGCATTCTGAATTTCTCGCAATCGTACGTTGCCATCCCATACTTACGAGAGTTATTCGACTCACTCTCCCGAGGAATGCACAAGATTGAGCCCAAGATTCCGCAGTTTCGCGCTGAATCCAGGTGAAACACGCTTCCAGCAGTCCGACGACTTGGTATGAACGAGTTTGTTCTTGGGAAGATGATCCGGAGCGCTTGCCTCGATGAAATCTAGTAGGGAGTCCTCGTCATTGAACGTTATGGACAGGTACTGGAGGCCCGTTTGCAGCGACATCTTGGTGCGGACCCCCTCATTTGTGAAGCAGACATGGACGGTGTATGTGTCGTTCATGCCCCCTTCCAAAGGAGTTACAAGTCTCATTTCCTGTGCAAGAGGCACGGCGTTGAGGAGTTTGGGGTAATGAACAAAGAGTGCATTTCGTGAGGAAGAACGAGGCTGAAGAAAGAAGAGGCGGATGTGCTTGAGTGTGGTGGACTGCCTGAGAAGGTTATCAGGGAGGGAGAAGAGGTCTAAAGCGTTGACGGCTTCCGGAAAGGTTTCGCATTGAATCTCCGCATAATGCAGAAGTGGTGCTTTGAATTGTTGAAATAGTGAACGGAGCGGGTTTCCTGGCGCAGATTGAGACATTGGCAGAGGCATCGTGGATCCCACCACGCGTATGTTCACGAGTTCGTTCAAGCTTTTCTCCGCAGTAATTGTTGGACTTTCGTTCGTCGTCCAACCTCGAATCTCTAGCTTTTCGAGCGATCTGAGGCCTGACAGCTTGAGGAAGAAGCTGTCGTAGTTCAGCTTTGTGAGATGTTGCGTTACACAAAGCCCAATCACGTCTGGCACGTCTCTGAGAGCTGTGAGGTTGATGTCGACCAGCTTTAGGTGTTTGAGAGGCTGCTGCTCGACAAAGGTCAGCCGGTGCATGGCATCGTCTTCGATCACCCTACAGCCGGATGCACGGCAGATTTCGAGTGTGCGCAGAATGGGAGCCGAGCTGCGTCGGAGCGCGGCCAGAAATGGGTTGAGAAGGATGTCTGCAGATAAGTTGATGCGCATCTTCTCGCATCTTTCCAGATGAGAGCGTAAGAGCAGGGCAAGTGCTTCTATCGCTGCCAGATTGCTATCATTGCGCAAATTGAGGACTATCTGGAAGGCGTAGGTATCGCGCTCCAGTCTCTGCTCCATCCGGCCAATTGTGGAAGGGCCATCGTACAAAATGTGCTTTTTTTGGAAGTTGGAAGGTCCCTGTCCCTCTTCTACATGTAACGGTGGCAACGATTGAGGAGCTGGTGGTATCACTGTTTTCAGGAGTGGTGCATGTCGCTCGCTCAGATCGGCAGCTTGGAGGTTTCTGCGCGTAGGAGGTTTGTACAGGAGAAGCGATTCTAGCCGATGAAGGACTGGCGCAAAGGCTTTGGAACTCTTCTGAGCGCTAGACGGTCCCTCTTGTATTTGAGGTGGGAGTGGTGTCGCAAGAGCCGCCAGAAGTGATTTCTTGGGGATTCTAGATATCGCCCGTGTGGATATATGCTGTTCGTTCGGCTCAGCAGCTTGAAGATTTCTAAGGGCGGGATGTTCTAGCAAGAAGAGCGACTGTGCATGAGGTTTGTCTGATGTGGGAGCTGGTGGACTCTCGAGCGCTCCAGGCGCCTTCGAAATTGAACTCTTGCACTCTGGTATTCCGGTCCAGAAACGTTTTCGAGCAAAACGTGGAGGCACAGTCTGCTTTATCACATTGGTCATGCCTGGAAAGGTGCTGAACTGGCTCTGGTGAATTGCTGCGAACGACATCATAGCAGCCTGGGGTGACGGAAGCGGAGCTTGTGCGACGTGACGGAAGGGAAGCTGGCGGGTGGTAGCGCTGGGCGAGATCCAAGAAAAGAGTTCAACAGATTCTGAATAGGATATGGATGTGGCGAAATATCAAGCTGCACAGGGTGTGGTTGGAGAGAGGGTTTCACTAAAGGTCCCGAAATCCTTCATCCATATACCGCAAACTTGAAGCTACAGCTCGTGTGACGATGCGAAAACATTCAAGGAGGTGCCTATGAGCCCATAACCTTCTCTTGTTTCCCGCGTCTCCTGGAATTCCATTCAAGACCTTGCTTCCATGCGCAGACACCGAGCACTGATGTTCATCTTCCACGATCGATTGCGAGACGCTCAGAAGACCACGTATCCTTGATTCAGAGCTTCCATCTACACCTAGGCCTTGTAGAGAAACCAGGGCGGAGTGCAAAGCAGCGACCACTAAAGACTAGGCTAATCGTCTGAGAGCTTCGACTATTTGACATCCATGAGACCATTGATCGGTTTGCGGATCTGCCTTAAACGCCCCCATTCTCGCCCAGCAGAAACCACGAAATCAAAGCGTTGAGGTATAAATACGTTGAGAGCTCATCCCAGCGAAATCCGCTTGTGAGACGCATTTGGAGTCAGGACATGATGCTAATGAATGTCGCTTTGCTTACCCTCCTGGCAGATGCAGGGGACATCATATAATTTCGCCGTTTTGATACCTGAGCTGGTTTCGTGAGAAGTCTCGGTTGATATCGGACATCCATATGCACCACAAGGAGCATCGATTGCAAACTCTCCAGCTTGCATCTGGTGCTTCGAGCTCCACAGCGTCATGACTACTACCCAGAACATGAGCATCATAGCAAGCATGAAGGCGGGGTATGTACTTACCTCACCACCATGGGTATGCTCTCGAATTGAAGCTCTCAGCTGTTTGCAAAATTGGTTTGCTTGTGGACGCGCACAACCTGCCAGTGGTCTTTTGTAACCATATAGAAGCCGTGCCACTTGTTTCTCGCCTTTCATCTTCTGATGAGACGCCGAGCGTCGTCCCCGCATTGTGCTAATGGAGCGAAATCCAAGTCGTAGATATTGCGATATTGTCTATGGTTGTGTCGTGGCAATGCCAATGCAACCGAAGCCCTTGACCTGGGCGACTATATGGCCGCATTTGCGAAACAGCATCTGAGAAATTCGATACCCCCGCTGCCCGGGTACATAGGAGATGTTGAATCATGACGGAGTCAGAGGTCTCTGGTATTGCTCGAATTATAGCTGCAAGGTGATATGGCGGAGCAACTGATCGTCCTTCATTGCGCGACGGCGATTCGCAGTGCGTGAATGATGGATAGCCCTAGCCGTTACGCATAAGATAATTGGTTCACCGCGTCCGCTCAAGACAGGACTTAAAACGCACCATTTTCCATGAAGAAAGTCTTCATCAAACGTCCGACGATGATGTTGGCATGATTGAAAGCCGATCCAGCGATCCCCCATGTTTAAAATCGTCAATATGGATATTCGACGCTTGCTCCGCTACGGACTCAGGTGCTCGAAGTCCGCTTCGGGTGAATGAATGAAGACATGAGGCTAGAGTGATGACTGGTCTGCGTGTGCCGTTTGCCATATGGTGGGCGAGGACGGTCCGGGATGGTAGTCCAAAAAATGGCGCCAATGATTCATAGGAGTTTTGAGAGCTCCACTGCAGAGTAGGGTCATGTAGTCGTAGTGAGGGCCGCTGTAAACTGCCAGACAAGTCCAAGATAAAGACGACGAAGCGGGTGTTTACAGAATTTCCAGCGCATCGCATTACATAAGCGCTGTCAAGTTCAGGTTTGTGTTCAAGCCATCGATCGCGAGTAGGTATTGCATAGCATGTATATGTGCAGTAAATCAAGCACGAGAGTAAAGGCACATATGCACTCAAGCTTTGCTACGAAACCTCCTCCGAACTTCACTGAATCTTTCCCCATAATGTGCCATGTGGCGAAGCTAACCCCATGCAGAAGCGGTTGCCCGAGGCCGAAGCCTGAAGAGGGGCAGTGCTCTAGCAGACATCTTATACAGTAGATATGAGAGCCCTTGACGATAATAGCGGAGGATTGAGTTGCGGTTTTGAGATTCAAGCGAAATCGACAGCGAGACAAACGCGATCACGTGCTGAATTCAGCACGCGTGGGAACAACCGCAAAGGCGATAAGATCCCCTATTCGACACTTTCTCCTTTACCGCCCTCTTCGTCTCTCACCACCAACAGCTGGGTGAGCAGATCTTTATAATCTCCGAATCCGCTTGCGTCTTACATCCTCAGAGACATCAAGAGCCACATGTAGGATCTGCAAGCAACCGACGACCAAGGCCCACGCCAGCTTCCTAAATGCCGACCTCGATGCTCGACCACCGCCAGCCCGCCGCCGCCCTCCAGCCCGCCCTCCGCTTCAAGTACGATGGGCTTCGCATTCAGCGCCTCGTCTATCGACTCGCCAGCCGCCAGGCAACCGCCCACATCGAGCACATTAGCCACGACCTCGACGCTCGACCACCTTCAGGCCGCCTCCGCCCCGCCAGCCTCCTCAAGCTTGATGGGCCTCGATGCCCAAAGTTCCTCGACTTCCGTTGCCTAACAATTCCCGTCAGGGGCGGGCCTGAGTGCGCTGGCGCCGGCGTCCTTGATGGACACGGCACCCCGTTTTGTGCCCGACCGTGTTGGTTCCGCCTTAACGATGGGGTGAAGTCCGTACGGTCGTCATCTAGTCAGTGGATTTATATGGTCCTTTTGGTCGCAACGCGTGACGAACTCGGCGCATCATCTTGTATGCATGCGCACAATTTTTTGATTGTGTGACTCCTTTGGAGATCCAATCCCCAAGTCGCGTCCCGTGACGGCTCCTGCTCTGGGCCAGAGGACGCGCACCCACGCTTCTTGTTGAGTGGCGGAATGTCTTCGAGGAGCGCCCAATCTCGTGCTCGACGTTGAATATCGCTGTCATCTAGAATTGGCCTTTTCCATTGACGGCTGCTCCAGGTGTGGGCAGGCAGGGCAGAGGTTGTTTACAACGGGGTTGGGGAGTCTTGGCAGCTGGCGCCGGCCGCCTACTTAACGTTTCTGCAATCCTTGTTTTCTCTTCGCAAATGCACTTTAATTATAAAATAACTTTAAATGATCTCATTAAAATAAAAGCGCTGTGGCTCTTCATTCATCTTGCCTTGACCTGAGACCGCGAAATTGTCTCGTCAGTCATTTTTTAATCATACGCGCGACAAAACCATCGCCAACAGCTACGCCCATCGACGCACCCCCAAAGAGCCGCAGACCGCGGACACAGTGTAGTGGGAATTGAGCACTTGAGTAGTTTCTCTTCAGCACTCGAAATCCTGCGAGACTTGGAGACTGACCAAATTAATATCCAATTCTTATATTTACTTCAGGGCTTAACACGATAGTTAGAGTTCTAACATATGATGTGTAGATGCGCGCCAGTGGTTCCGCGGGTGGCGTTTGAATAATCTTGTACAAATGACATGCAGCCGAGAAGGTCTCCCCCCAGCACACAATCGCCGCCATTTACAGTGCTGTATCTTGTTGGCCGTATATAACCCCTGCTATATCACTCTGACGATTCTTACCGCGACCGATGTCTGTAAACTCCCTACGCCCACTCAGCAGTTGAATAAACATATGGACGTTGGGTCCGACATACTCCTGGGCGGCAGCTGGGCACTCTAGTGCGAGCGGTTGTGGGAGATCGACCACCTGCTGAATGGCCTCAGTAGCCTCTTCCTGTCCACCGCGATGAGAAGGGCAATGGAAAAGTTGATAAGAAATTCAGTAATATCGATGTTATATTGCTGAGTGCTACCCTGAGAGGGATTTTTGCAGATTTTTCACTTCCTGTGTAATTATCAGAGCTTCCTCTTGGCGACCGAGAGCCGACAGACGGTGGGACATGTTGTTAAGAGCACGGGCGAGGGCAGCGTTAAATGCCGCTGGCCGGTCCGCAGCAAGTCCTCGCCGCAAATGCACCGATTCTTCAATCGCCGCCAGGGCCTCTTCCTGTCGACCGAGAGCGAACAGACTGTTGGAAAGATTGTGAAGAGAGCGTGCAAGATCAGCATTAAAAGCTGCCGGCCGGACCGTAGCAAGAGCCCGCCGCAATTGCAACGCTTCCTGGATGGCAGTCAGGGCTTGTTCGCGGCGACCAAGCGCCGATAAACATTTGGAAAGATTGTGGAGTGAGCGAGCGAGGTCAGCGTTGAAGGCCGCAGGCCGGTCCGCAGCAAGAGCCCGCCTCAAGCCCACCGATTCCTCGATGGCCGCCAGAGCCTCCTTCCGCCGCCCAAGAGCTGATAGACCATTGGACAGATTATTGAGAGAGCTGGCAAGTTCAGCCTTGAAGGCCGCTGGCTGGTCAGCAGCGAGAGCCCGAAGCAAACGCACTGCTTCTTGAATGGCTGCCAGAGCCTCTTTTCGCCGATCGAGAGCTGAAAGACGACTGGAGAGGTTGTTAAGAGACTTGGCGAGATCAGCGTTGGAAGTCGCTGGCTGGCCTGCAGCGAGAGCGCGCCGCAAGCGGACTGCCTCTTGGATGGCTGCGATGGCCTTCTCCGGTTGACCGATACCTGATAGGCAATTGGAAAGAATGCGGAGAGATTCAGCGAGAACTTCTTTGAATGCCACCGATTGATCTGCGTTCACAGATCGACACAAGTCCATCGCTTCCTGGATCACTACCAGAGCCTCTTCCAGTTGCCCCAGGCTTCTCAAGCATTCGGAAAGTAAATGGAGGGACAGGACAAGATCAGTGTTGAATGCTTCAGGGTGGTCGTTAATGACATCCCTGTGCAATAGTGCGGCCTCTCGGATGGCAAGCAATGCTTCTTCGAAACGAGCCGCGTGCGAGAGCCGCTGGGCAAGTGAGTATAACGCAGAACCGTGCGACCGACACTGGTACAGGTTCTGCAATTCCGGCGCATGCTCCTGCAAGCAAATTTGAGCAATGGTTCGAAGCAAGGCAATAAACATTGCACCAACCTGTAACCACAACCTAATTGTGGAGGAGCCACGAAATGTACTGGCGGATGCTGTGATTTCCATCCAAGCGATAAGGTGGTGAGAAAGCAACGGAACTAAGTATGACAGTATCCGCTCCGGATTCTTAACATCCGCGATGTGATCGGCCCAGTGGTCACATCCATAAACCAGCTGTTCAGAGATTCGAGTAATCTTTGGGATGCCTGGCGATCCCGATACCCGTGGATCCATTTTCAGATAGCCAGCGCCTGCGATAGATGCCGCGAGCTCAAGGTTCAGAGTCTTGATACAGAGCTCTGCTAGGCGTACGCTGTGCTCTTTTTCCGAGACATGGAACCTTTGAGTACTTGCATGCTTCTCTGCGCGATCCGTTATGAATTCGCGGAATGACACGTGTAGAATGCGGATCGGCTCCTTCGGGTCCTGAAATCCGACAAGCACAGATCCGAATCTTTGCACCAGATTTTCAGGAGACAGTCCGTGAGTGTGATTGTGCAAGGCACGCAGAGCGGTGAGCGACATCGGTCGCTTCGCTGCCATGATCGCACCCATCACCAAATGGTAATCTTCCACAAAGTCTGCATCGTCCCAATCACCGCATGTTGCGAGGATGCTGCTGTACAGGCTGTCCATCTTCTTCTCAGCGGGTAGACGTTCAGGAATGGACTTTGAGAGCAATGTTTTGAGCTTCTCTCGTGGTTTGTAGACGGTACGAAGGTAACCGCATATCGTTGCTATCCATATGAAGAGGCCTTCCGCTAGTTTCTTAAGCTCTTGTATAACTGTTTCATCAGGCCAATCGGGTCCCATCTTGGAGCGAATGCCGCTATCACGCAGTTGCGCGTCGACGTACATCGCGATGTCGCGCCTGTTCTCCGTGGAATAGATATCCATCGAGTGCGTCAAGATATGGCTGCTACCAGACAAGAACTCCTCGATGTTGCTGGTGGGGCGCGAGGTGATTAAGATACGGCAGTTAGGAGGGAGATTCGCTACCCCATCGCGAAGGATCGCGAGCAGGTCGGTGTCCAAGTCGTCTCGAATACACTCGTCCAGCGCATCAATAACGAAAATCATAATTTGGTCGAGTTCGTGGTGCTGCGTGGGTTTTAAAATGAATGCCTCGAATTGGCGAAGCAGAGATGCCGAGGCTAGCGCTGGATCGCCCTCTAAAGTCGCACTGATTTCTTC
The DNA here is from genome assembly GCA_014898675.1 of Athelia sp. TMB. Classification (NCBI taxonomy): domain Eukaryota; kingdom Fungi; phylum Basidiomycota; class Agaricomycetes; order Atheliales; family Atheliaceae; genus Athelia; species Athelia sp. TMB. Next base: position 8,684 of record JACXVL010000180.1, read on the forward strand.
GGCGATGGAAGCGTTTGAGCGCGCAAGATCCCGCGCGAATGTGGTGAGAAGTGTCTGGGGAGTGTTGCGAGAGGCATTGTCTCGACTGAAAAAGAACGAAGAGACGAGCAGACCCTCCCGTTGAAACATTTGTGCAACCGTATGCATTATTGCGCTCTTGCCACAGCCTGCAACACCCTTCAACCAGAAAATTCTCTGAGCATCCGGCAGGTGAGCCCATGCATCGATGGCAGCAAGAACAGTTGTACGGGTGCCTGGCAAACACGCGAGTTTTGGATCCCAAGATGCGCCTTCTGCGTATGGAAGTAGCTGAGATATATTTGGAACTGAACGAGACTATTAGATGAGAAGTCAAGAGCTCTCAGAATATGCTCACATGCACCCTCGTCTATCACGATGTAATCACCTCCGACGTTGACATTGGTCACTCTCCCGCCGTAAGTCTCGGAAGTATTGAAAACGGCGTGCGCGACCCGTTCCCGCGAACCAGCTCCTCTTTCTGGCGCCTGCGCCTGAATCAATATAAGAAATGTGCACAATCGATTAGACAGAGTGTCCGCGGCGCGTACCTTCGTGGCCCTACGGCCACCCCACCTCCAAAGTTTGGTAAAATTCATATGGGAATTCCAGGACGAGTCCTGCGGATCACCAGGGAAGGAAATCAAGGTGCAGAGAATATGGGGGATCAGAACCAGCGTGTGCTGTACGCAAGGCTTTATAGTACTCATTGGCCGCATTCGCATCGTGTTGGTGGCGCTTTGGGTCGGCTAGCGCCGGCGATAGCGATGATTTCAGAGCCCCGCGGCAGGACGGCATAAGCTGTAGTGCACACCACTAAGACGAGTAGGCAAAGTTCCAAAGTTCCAAGGGTTATCGGGAGTGGGAGCTACATTTTTGTGTTCCAATTGCGCTAGGGAGATCAAACGACTTTTCAAGTAGCAGATGATCAAGCTTAAGATGAAAAGCACACGAATGAAGCTTTGAAATTGAAGACGGCCCCTTCCGACTCGGAGGCAGTGGCGAGCGGGTTACGTCAGGCTGCGCGCACAGCCAGGTTGAAGTTGTGCGTTAAGGGTCTCCCGAACGTTGCTGTGATCGAGGTTCAATTTCGAATGCACATAAAATGGATTGTCATGCTCAATGCAGAAACTTGTCAATGTGGTGGTGCGCCAGGTTATTGGAAGCCGGATTGATCCCTCCTTTCAAGCTTGAGATGCTAAACATTTATGCAACAGGATGACCAATGCCTACACAGCTTCAATTTCTTTTGGTTCAGTGGAGCTATATAATTAGATAAAAGCATACAGCAGCTGGCGCTACGGCAGTGCACTGATCAAACGCAGCTGGGCGGCCTGAGCGCACGGTGAGCTACAACCAGTCTTGCAGCTGACAGCTACTCCCATGTGTGCGAAAGCAGGATGGAGGCGATCTGGGCTGCAGTGGGGGGGCGTTGGTAGCTGGCAGCGACCGTCTAATCAGGATTTCATCTTCTGCTGTCCATGTTTTCCTTCTCGAGAATGATCTTTGATTGCGAGAGAGCTTGAATGGCTTCTTCGAGATTCCCGAACTGCTGTTGTGATAGCGGCACCGTATGACATCGCCAATATGGCATTGACCTTCTATCCTTGTCTCAGATTACGCTCCCAGACAACAGAGTGCTGAGTTAGAGCACAGATTAGCCTCAGCTCCATCGAAAGGGTATTGCTTACTGCGGCGAGCCGAAGGGTGATGCAGATCCTGCGCGGTGCAGTTTATCCAGGCGCATATTGACGTCGATGGCTTAGAATCGGAGGGAGAGTAGGTGCGTCAGTGAAGGCGTCCTCTCAACTGTATTTCATGCTGGGGATGGTTAATGTGGTATCGATGCCGTGCCAGCTGTGTATCGGCTACGTGCACTAGACAGCAGAATGAAGGGAGGCGGGGGCGCGATGAGTTGTGAGCGCAATCTTGATTTCGACTAATTATGCGGGAGGGCTTGTGCTGTTTGACCAGACAGGCGACATAGCAGGGGAGGATATGGGTCAAGGCGCGAAGAGCATGGATGAGGGGAGCGCATCGAATCATGAGAGTAAGGGCGGAATGCGCGAGGGGAGCGTGGGGAGCTTTTGATTACAGGCTCTTGACGCGGATGAGGAGTACGATAGGCCTTGCTGATTAGTATCTAGCGTTTTCCGTCCAAGTACGATTTAGTACAGTTTCGTGCTCTTCAAGTTGGGGAGCGGCTCGGAGCATAGAAGGATGCACCTAGGTCCAGATGCATTCAGACGTGTCTCTGCTGCTCTGTCAAGAGAATTGATTCATATGGTGGCCTTCCTCAGATCAACCGGGGATGTTTTCCCCTGGGTGCTGAGGCTGCAGCTGAAAGCTCCCCAATGTATTGACGTCGAGGCACTATAGCATCTCTTCATATTCTTGTCGACCTCTGGACCAGCAGCATAGGCATAGGCATAACGATAGCTATTATTTCGAGTAGCTTATAGATGATCAATGTTGTAATCATTGTGATGCATCAGACGATCGCGAGTTGAGAGTCAGGAAGACAATTTGAAAAGTCATGCAGCCGTCGGCGTTTTTCGATGCACATTGCACAGCATCACGTAAGCATCACGTGTCTCCCAGTATAGCGTCGGCGCAGGACCGCCGCGATGAAGACCAGAACGGCCATTGACAAGCCATTAATCAACGAATCTATCACCGCAAGGGCTTCTACCGCATGGCCACGCAACTCAGCGCCCGTCTTCATCATTGCGGCTGGATCCTCCAGACTCCAGCCATATAAAGCGACTCTCACAGCGATGGTATAATCCGTTCACCTCCGTCCTCACGCGTACTGCAGTCTTGTTTCTTGAAATATCGCTTGTTCTCGGACTATGCCAAGCCGTCCTTGGCAGCCCTATCGTTGGAGATGGGCACTCGTTGCATGAGAGCATCGCAAGTGCACCCTCAGGTTTCGCGCACTTCGGCCCAGCGGATCCCAGCACCACCCTCAAACTCCGCTTGGCTCTCGCTCACAACGACAGAGCTGGATTGGAAGAGGCACTGTATGCAGTCAGCGATCCAAATAACAGCAAATACGGGCAACATCTCAGCCAAGACGAGGTACATGCCTTCGTGAAGCCGTCAAACGAGACGGCGTCAAAGGTCAACGCCTGGCTCTCGAGCCATGGTCTAACGGGCTCCTCGTATTCTCCAGCAGATGATTGGCTGGAAGTGTCTCTGCCTGTGGCCAAAGCGAACGAGCTCCTTGCAGCCGACTTCAGTGTCTACAACCACATTGCGACGGGAACGCAGCACGTCAGATGTCTGTCGTATGCTATTCCCGCTGATTTGAAAGGTCATATCGATGTGGTGTATCCTACAGTCAAGTTTGTATGTGTCTCTAGACCCTAAATTGATGCTTATAATACTTTTTTCTGCAGTTTCCCTCTTGCACCTGTTCGAGCAGGATCTTCTAAATCGTTTTTGGACGAAAGATACACTCCATCGAATCTCTCTTCTTCGAAAGACATCTCTTCAACGAAAGCCACCTCTTCAAAGGCTCCCTCATTATCGAAACCCTCGTCTAAAGCAATAACCTCGTCTATGACCACCCATCCATCAGCCCCTACATCGTTTGTAGCCGCATCTTGCGCAAAGTCCATGACGCCTGCGTGTCTCCAGGCCCTGTACGGCATCCCCAAGACAATCGCGACCCAAAAGTCCAACAGCCTCTACGTCACCGGATCATGGCAAGTGGCCTCCGAGTCGGACCTGAAGATGTTCTTGAAGAAGTACCGCCCAGACATACCCGCCACGACCAGCTTCGACAGCATACTGGTCGATGGCGGCACCAACCCTCAGGGCAAATATAACGGGACCTTCGAGGCTGACCTCGACATACAAGTACGTCTGCAGATTATTGTCAAATCCTTACTCGCACTGATGATCTGACCTTCTAGTATACGGTCGGTCTTGCGCCCGGTGTTCCCGTCTCGTTCCTGTCGGTAGGAGTGGCCTATAAGACCGACTTCATTACTACGATGATGGACGAAGCCACTTACTTGCTGGGACTCAAGAAAACACCCAACGTGCTCACAACGTCATACCAAGCCCAGGAGAGCTGGTACACTGCCGGTATCGCCAGGTAAGGCCGCTCGGGTTTTCATTTCGCAATCGCTCACCGTTTATTGCCGCCGTAGGAAGCTCTGCGATATGTACATGCAGCTCGGTGCTCGAGGGACCTCGATTATATTCTCTTCGGGCGACAGCGGTGTAACTGGCGACAATGACTGTGACGCCAAAGTGACCGACACAACTTTCCCCTGTAAGCACTTGTTGACGAGAACCTTCCTGGCTGTACTGAGCTTCCGCGACAGCTAACTGCCCATACGTGACCTCGGTCGGTGCCACATATTTAAAGAAGGGCTCAATGGAAGTCGGCGCCGACTTCTCCTCGGGCGGATTTTCCAACTATTTCCCTACGCCGGCTTATCAGAGCGCCGCCGTGCAGGGATACCTGCGCAAGATCGGCCCGGAGCTCAAAGGCAAATTCAACAGATCCGGCCGCGGCGTCCCCGACGTCTCCGCCGCGGGCGTCGACTTCGAAATCGTGGTGAAAGCTGTCAACAAGTTGGAGAACGGGACGAGCTGCTCGGCGCCGACGTTTGCGAGCGTCGTCTCACTCCTGAACGATCAACTCATCGCTGCTCACAAGCCGACCCTAGGTTTTCTAAACCCGTTCCTCTATTCGAAAGGTGCTGCTGCTCTCAATGATGTCACATCGGGTGCGTGGGATGAGTACGTATCGTTTGCACCAGCTGACCGTTCATACAGGAAACAATAACAACGCCTCCTCGGGCTGTTATGTCCACCTTGAGCAAGGCTTTCCTGCTGAAGTTGGGTGGGACGCTATAACTGGCCTCGGAACGCCCAACTTTGTCAAACTCAAGGCGGCCGTCGGACTGTAACCATATCTTGACGAATGTTCCATTCACTTCGGGCGAGTTGATGAGATCGTTTCGACGTCGGCGGGCAGGGTCGGGTTGTTGATGGATAATAATAACTGAGCATAGATACTTTGATTTTGGCTTATCAGTACTCGATTATGAGAACCCCTCTGCTTTTTCAGACGCTTCCGCTACTTCTGCTTTCAAGAACTTGTTCCTCTTTATAATCCCCGTGGACCAAGGAGTGAGTGTCCAATTTGGGTCGCGTACTCAGTAGGGTGTTGCACCTGACTCGAACGTACAACTTCCCCTAGTCGGTTCCAAAGTTCCTGATGCCTGGCACGACCGTCAGCCATATTCCAGAATTCATGTATACACAAGCAGCAGGACTCACCAACAGGACCCACATCGCCACACCCTTTTCGAGGACAATTCTCACAGGGAATCGTTCTGAAGCTCATTCAGCATTATCTGTAACGATCGAGGGCAATGATCTTACCTGTCGCATTTTTGTTTTGAGCTATCCAAAGCGGAAATGGGATAGGGATGATTAGAGATGAAGTGGATTTGCATTATACACTGGCAAGGAGAGCTCACCGCCGACACTCCGCACAAGAAAGTCTTTTCATCCGATTGTATTGACTGACTTCACGGAAAGACTTTCCTTGAAACCTTCTTTCTCGAGCTCTCCTTCCTTCGCGACTAGGAGATCCAGAGTTCAAAATCTGGCTCCTGGACTATGGTGAGCTCCAATGGATAATAAAATTACTGGACAGTAAGAGTAACTCCGCTAGATATTCACATTCTGTGCTCCATCAAGACCCGCTCGAGGAGGATGTCCACACCTGCTATACAGGCCCGTCCAATTCAAATGCAGGAAATTCTACCATGTCGCACTCACTATGCATTCGGGACAGCAGTGATTTATATTACCACAAATTCTGGCGGAGAACTTTCAGTCCAATCCCTCTAACCAGAGCAGGGACGATGTATGGAAAGAACTTCAAGTATACCGAGCGCCGGCTCGCTGTGAATCATGCCGTTAAAGTCCACTACGATAAGTCAACATTTATCTTCAGACAACAAAATCTTTACTAGAGAGAAGTTACTGGCGGCATCGTAAGCTCTCTACCGCATATCTCAATCGTCCAACGGTATCACATTGAGCTCCAACTTCCCGTCAGGAGGCCAGATGAGTACTCTGTGATTGCGCAAGCCCAGGTAACCCAAACGACACAAGTAGGTCGTAAAAGACACGGCCAATGAGATCGTGCGCTGAGGCGTGGCTTCGTTCTCTGTCCTCTTGGAGACGTATGGAGCAAGAGTTGACAGTGACTGTAAGGGGGGAAAGCATACTATGAGCTACATTAGCACCCCTGTGATATGAATAAAAGAGTAATTTATACCCGTACCATCAGCTGTTAAGTGAGATCCATGACACCACCTTCATCGTCTCCTGCATCAACCTCCGCCGCGCGGCCTTTCCCCTTTCCAAGAGATATCTCCCCTTCATCCATTCTTACGTCCTCGCTATCCTCAGACTCATCCTGAAGTGCCGCGGCAGTCCGCTGGCCCTCCCTTGCGACATAGCACCCCAACCCTGCGCTCCAGATATACTCGTGGTTTAGAACCTGAGTCAGCACCTCATACGCTCGCACATTCGCAAATGGCACACGCGTTCGGGGGTCGAGGTACGGCGCAGGCAGGCCTGTCAGGGGACAAGTCTGTCTGGGACGCGCTGTAGCAACATGAGCATTTGCCGCGAGCACCATAAGTCAAGGGACGTACACAGTGGCCGATTCTTTCCGCTGAATACTTTGAGCTCCGCCCAGGGGACATCGGGCCCAAACAGCGCAGCCATGGTCGCCTCCCATGACGGCTTTTGTGCCTGGGGCACTGCATGGCCTGGCACAGGAGGCGGCGGCGGGATCTCATGCACCACATAGTTCTTACACACTTTCTGCGTGCGCTCGATGGTCGGTGCGGGCGGCGGCGCGGCTGGCGGTGGGGCATAGTAGTACTCTCCTTGTGGACGCGGTGGCGGCGGCGGCGCGGCTGCACCGGACGATGAGGTAGACGCAAAGCTCGGCGCGGGATAGTAGCTAGCCCCAGAAGCGGGCGAGAGCATCAGCACCCCGGGCTGCTGCTGCGGCACAGGTGCAGGCGCAAGCGCAGGTTGCGGGGCGGGCTCCCGCACGCGCTCCTCCTCCACGCGGCTGATCCACCGCAGCTTCGGCCCCTCGACGCCCTTCCGCACAACGCGTGCGCGCCGGCGCTTCTCCTCCTCCGCCTCGAGGTAGCCCCGATGCTCGAGGATGTTGCCCTCTTCCGTGTCCAGCGCGCGGGCGAGGAGCTCGGCTTGAGTATATGATTTTTGCACGACAAGGACTTTCTTGGGCAGGGAAGCCTGTCGGGGGAGCGATGTTGAAATCAGTAGCTAGAGGGGTGGCAGAAACGGCGATTGGTGACGCAGAAGGACTCACTCGGCGCTGGGCAGCTGACTTGAGTCGCGAGGCAGTCTCACTGGTGTTGAGTACAGTATGCGTGCGTCTGCTGTGCCGCTTCTCGTCCCCCTTGGCTTTCCCTTTGCCCTTCCCCTTGGCGGTAGTGGTCTTAGCCTTCGCCGGACTCTTCGCTGCACCCTCAGGATCGCGCGCGAACGCAACGCGTCGCTTTCCCCGTCCCAGCTCAGGCTCTGCCACAGAAGCAGACGTGGACGCTTCTGCGTTGGCTTGCGGATTGAATGTCGCCTTGTTGCGGGCGTGCGCAGCTGCAGTCGTGCGTTCTGCGCGGGTCCGGGCTGCCTGCGAAGGCAATGGAAAGCGCGTCAGGGATGTAGATTAGCTCGAGCCAAACAGACACACCTTGCGTGCCCGCTGTTCTTCCTCGTCCACGCCCTTCTCTCCAGCATCCGCGTCCCCCTGCGCAGTCTCTTCATCCGTGCTCTCAAAGTCCGAGCCAAAGATATCTTCCTCATCTATGCGCAATTCAATTAGCACTGCATTGGAAACGAACAGAGAGGGACGTGAGACGCACCTTTCTCGACAAAGAAGTCTTTATCGTCCTCGACGTCCTTGCTCAGATCTTCGAGCCCGAGCTCAGCGAGCGCGGCCTCCATCCTGTCATGAATCACGTCGTTGAGGACACATGTTTATGGAAGAGAGCATGCAGCAGAGCGTACCGGTTGCCGGCTGTGCTCCGCTTCGGCCGCCGCGAGACGAGGGATTCATCGGGCTCTCCGTCCATATCACAATCAAATTGGAGGAGGCAGGTTATTAAGTAGGTCACGGTTACACGGTACTGAAGAAGAGGGGCGATGCACGAGAAAGGAAGGTGGGACCTGGATATGGTAAGCAAACACATATAGGCTCCGCCTGACTTTTTGGCACGGTGGCACTTGGGTGGCACACCAAGCACACACTAGTACCGCCAATACCACCCAGGCAACAGCACTGTCCAAGCCAGAGCATACTGTAAAGAAATCAAAGATCAACCCTAAATTAAAACGAACTACCAAAGCCCACCCCCAAGACTGCTTGCACTGAAGAGTATTCGGCGGGTGGCGCGGCTTTTGCATGGGATGTGAAGGCATAGCAGGACATTTGCCTTCAGATCGATCTCCGCCCTCGGACTAGGACCAGGAATTGATAAATTTTGCGGCATACCACGAGGCTTCTCTCCCGACCAGACCGCATATAGTATGCCCAACTACAAGCCTTCACCTCCGTCCAAACCAAACTTCCACAGCCCTCAGCCCACCACTACCCCGGGGCCCGGAGTAACCACCAGAGCCACGAATAGCATTTGCAGCTCCGCAGGTGCCGACTCAGAATATCAACGGCACAGATACAGCCAGATAGCAAGCAGGCTGTATCATCATTCCCGTCCACAATATTCAACCGTATCCAGTCTTGGCACACCCCACCGGCCCCAGAACTCCAATAAAGAAATCAATAGGCCTAAATTAAACACGGCACCAAACGAACGACATAGTCCAATAGTATGCCTAAGTTAAAACACAGCACTAAACGAACGACAGAGTCCAATCATGCCACATGGTATACGTATCGACAAACCGCGCCTATAGACTACTCGCTCCCCTCGCGCATCTCCGGCCCGCGCACGATCCCCGCCGCGCTCCCGCTCCCACCCGCGCCCGCGCGCCGCGCGCGCTCCTGGCGGAACTGCCGCGGGAGCAGCGCGAGCCCCGCGAGGTACGCGACCGGGATGATCTGCCCCCAATCATATCATCAGCAAGGCCCTAGCAGCGGAAGAGCGAGAAACACGTACCACGACCCAAACGATCCACAGCGTCTCCACGCCCATCGGCACCCTGCCCGTCGTCCACTCCGGATACTCCGTCCTGAACCCCGTGCGCACCTGCCACCCCGCGAGCGCGAGGATGAGCAGGCCCATGATGGCGTGCGCGTAGTTTTGCGGCGGGCGGCGCGCGGGGCCCGCGGAGGCGACGCGCACGAAGTGGATGAGCGCGCCGAAGGCGAGCTGCGCGAAGTAGAGGACGAAGAGCGCGATGCCGAGCTTCTTGTGCGTGTCGTCGAGGTGCATCCCGTGGCTCTCGTCCACGGCGTGGATCCCGAGCGCGACGCCCGCCACGATTATCGGGCCCGCTGCAGCACAAACACAATGATTTAGCCCTGTCCCAGCCTAATAAAAAGTTGCAGCGGTACGTACAGAGAAGAGACTGGCTCTCGTCCACGGCGTGGATGCCGAGCGCGACGCCCGCCACGATGATCGGGCCCGCTGCAAACAACACACCGCATTAGCCGTGCCCTGCCCAGCCGTCAAAATCACGGATACGTACAGAGGACAGACTGTATGACCCAGTGGCTCGTGAACCAGTGCGGCGTGAACGTCCTCGTCCACCGCGCGACGAGCACGCCGAGCGGGAGCAGCCCGAGGAAGCCGACCGTGCAGAGGACGCCGTGCGCCACGATGCGCATGAAGCGCGCGTGCTCCGAGTCGTCCGAGGTGGGCGCCGCGGTCGGCGGGGGCGCGGTGGCGTTGGCCGCGATGGGGAGCGTGAGGTCGAGGTTGAACGTCCCGCTGTCGAGGTGCTGGATGAGCGGCGCAGACGGCGACGCGTTGTCGGGCGGGGTGCCGCCGAACGCCCAGATGACCGCCTGCGAGGAGGTCGCGGGGACAGAGGGGACGGTGTACACGAAGCTCGGCTTGGCATTCGACGAGGCGAACTACAGGCGGGTCAGCCACGGAGTGCGCAGGAGGCGAACAGGACTTACACTGCTCAAACCGACATCGAGGCTCGCGAGGCGCGGCGGGCTCGCGACGACGGTGGGCATCACCTCGCCGGGCGCCATGCGCTGGCTGAGCGTGACGCTCCCGTCCGCGTTCGGCCACACGATCACCATCGGCGAGTTCGCCATCTGCGCGCCGAAGCCCATCGCGATCCACCCGAGGCTGCTCGAGCCCGTGGAGGAGAGGGTGTACTGCGTGGTCGCGTTGGGGAAGACGACGGCGGCGATGCACATGAGGTCGACGCATTTCGAGTCGCCTGTGAGCCCGCTGGAGGAGTTCGTCGCGCGCGTCTGGGGCGGGTCAGCGGGGTGCTGCTAAAGAACATGGGCGGCTTACCTGGATGGAGGAGGCGCGCGCAACGCCGAGGGCGAGCGCAGCGGTGAGGAGGGGGAGGAACATGGCGGTCGGGAGGAGGGGATGGGGGAAGTCTATTGGGCAGCCGCTCTATTCGCCCCAGATATATATCGGGCCATTGTGACGAAACTGAACGAGGAAGCAGAGTGGTGGCTGGTCAGCCGCGCGCTGTGATTGGCCCGGCGTGCCCGGCGTTCCCGATGCGGATGACAGGGAGGGCAGATCGTCGATCGCTGATCGGGGACCGTGCCTGCGTGCCCCGTGGATTGAGAGGGATTGAGTTTGGGCTGCGTGCCGGTGGGGCTGCTGCGGTGAGCTGTGCGCTGGATCAGAGCGCTGACTACGAGGGGGATCGGCGCTCTGCGTACCTGCCGCATTTGGGGGATGGGCTCCCACCCCCAGATCGCCGAGATCGCCTCCCCGCCAAGCCCGCTCGAAGGGGCGATAGGCTCTCACACGGCCCGAGCCGAGGGTGCGTCACAAACCCTGATCGATCATTGCCCTTAAACTTTAATGGACGGTGGCATCTGACTGCACATCTGACTGAAGTTTTGAACGGACTCCCTGAGGTCTTCCCAAGATTCAACAACCGCTTGTTGTAGCGGTTGTACGCGCACAACACTACCCCATCTGCACACCTCACAGCAGATCCCGCTTGGTGTGGGAGACTATTCATTATGAATTTCAGTGGCGTGTCCCAGCCTCGCAACCCCCGCAGTGGAGATCGAGAGGCGATGCGCGCGTGCACCCACCGTGCTGTGCTGCAGATAGACATTCAGCGTTCATATCGATGGACCATCCCGTCGGGTGGCCGCGCTGGAACAATAACCGTTCAGGCCCGAGTGACGAGTCGATTGGTAAGGATCGCCGCTGTCCAATCATTTCGGGAAACATTCAAACTTTACCGTGAGTGTTTCATCGTCGCGCCTCGAACGCTGACAGTGACCCCCTCGCAGTGGTTAAAAATATCTGGGCTGCAGCAGATGCCGCGGGCTGCTGCGATGCCGCTGACCAACGCAGACACTGAGACACGCCTCGTCAGCACACCCTACAACAGAACCGGCTATCCGACGCGAGCTTCCATATTGACTGATGAAGTTCGAGTACAAGAATATCACAGGCGGAAGGGTCGTGTATTCGAGACATCACACGTATAACCTACTTGCTCTTTTATCCTGGCGACCGGCATGACACACGATGGACGCTTCGATTGGGATTTTAACGCAGGGGCACCATGGACGCCGGAAACATCGGGTAGCGAGCAAGCATTGCAGCAAGCCTAGCGTGCAAGGAATTAGCAGTTAGATGGCAAGAACTTATGTTCGAAATTCTTGCAATTGGAGGATAGACCAGGTTGGCTTTTCAAATTTCTCCGCAAACCGTTACTAATTGCTACTCCGCTCGGAAATAGGGCTTATTGAAGTGCATTTGCGCCGCGAGCTTGGTCGTCATGTTCGAGTACTGGTGCGAGTGCAAAAATTTTCTCAGATCGTTCGCATCCACGGACAAGGGACGAACCGGCTAAAATTGTACGTATACTTACCATACATCCGCGCAGCAGTCCTAGTACTAATATGTTTTCATTTGGCGACCGAGACACACGAGAGCTTCGATGTAATGATAGTATCATTCATCGCTCGGAAATAAGGCCAATTGTCAGACGTACTTTTAGAGTGGTAGTCGCGCTGAGCCGGATGTTCGAGCACAAAAATACCCTGCACGCCAGGGACGAGCAAGCTAGAATCGCATGCACCTCTTCCCAGACTCATCTGCGCAGCAGCCTTGGTAATATTATTTATCTGGCGACCGAGTTATTCGGCATGACGCACGCAATTTAAAGCTGGACGCTTCGATTCTGATTCACGTGCGAGGGCAGAATAAACACCGGAAACGTCGAGCGGGATATAGCAGCAACTTGTTTATCACGCGTGGAATTAGCGGTTAGATGAAATGGGTGGCTGATCAGGAGATCCTCTGGCATTTGGGCATAGTTAGTCCTGGCCGATTGCCTTTGTTCTCCGTGACGGTTCGCCGCCACCGCCGCCGAGTGCCACCTAGACATCGATCATGATAAGCTTAAGGGGGTCCAGACAACACAAACTGCGCCGACCTGTGCAAGTCGCCACAATTTGTCTGATTTTCGTCTGGGCAGCGCCACGGACGACTGTGCACGCAAAATAGGCGGGTGTTATCCCCGCCACCCTTTTCGCTGCTGCTCAGCTTGGCGCGGCCGTGTCGGATTTATGAGTGGATTTATCCTGTCCGCTCAGATTTTCTTGGGAGCAAATGTGATTCGGTGTGCGTAGCTGAGCCATAGCAGCCATTTTCGAGATCGCTTCTCGCCAATAAACATTCCAAACGCCGCCCTTGAATAAAATTGTAGACGCATGAAAGTTGCGAGATATATAATATTTTATCCAAGTCCCACTCAATGGGATGACAGAGAACGATGTGCAGAAAGATGAACGGCCAGTGTATACGATAAAGTGCAACAAGCGGAAACCTTTCTACGGCAGCCAATCCTTGACGCCATTCGAACCTCACAGCCACAGCAGCCCAGCGCCAAGCGCACCGAGCACACCATAAATCGCACTCCCCAGCTGCCTCCCCTCCGCGCCGCCCTTCGCCGGCGCAGCGGTGGGCGACGAAGTGGGCACGGACGCGCCAGACGCGGAACTGGAGGAGCTGGCCGCGAGGGGCTGCGTGAGGTCGAGCGTGAACGTCCCGCTGTCGAGGTGCTGCTGCAACGTGGCCGAGGGCGACGCGTTGTCGGGCGGCGTGCCGCCGAACGCCCAGATGACCGCCTGGGAGGAGGTCGCAACGACGGAGGGGATGGTGTATATGAACGACGGCTTCGAGTTTGACGAGGCGAACTGGGGAAGGGTCAGTGGCAGCTCAGGGTCAAATGGGGAGAAGGGGACGCACGCTGCTAAGCCCGACGTCGAGGCTCGCGAGGCGCGGCGGGCTCGCGACGACGGTGGGCATCACCTCCGCGGGCGCCATGCGCTGGCTGAGCGTGACGCTCCCGTCGCTGTTCGGCCACACGATCACCATCGGCGAGTTCGCCATCTGCGCGCCGAAGCCCATCGCGATCCAGCCGAGGCTGCTCGAGCCTGTGGACGAGAGCTCGTACTGCGTGGTCGCGTTCGGGAAGACGGTCGCGGTGATGCACATGAGCTTCACGCATTTCGAGTCGCCCGTGAGCCCGGTGGCGTTCGCCGCGCGTGTCTGGGCGGGTGTCAGTGGGCGCGCTGCGTGATCATGGAGCCTCACTGACCTGGATGGTGGAGGCGCTCACGGCGCTGAGGGCGAGGGCGAGCACAACGCTGAGGGATGGGATGAACATGGCGGTTGGGGGATGGTAGTGAAGCCAGCACAATTTCCAGCCGCGTTATGTACCCCCCAGCCTCAGCGCCAGCGCACTATTTCCTGTGGCGATATGAAATCCACGCATAGCAGGCGTCCCAACGCGGTTCGCCGCGGGGGCGTGCCGGGCGGGTACCTGTGCGCAGTTAGCCATGGGAGTGCTGACTGAGTGACATAAGATCGACGCTCCCCGCATGCCGGATATGGACGTTATCTCCCACTGCTCCGCCGAGAACCCCTTTCACGTTCCCGCCAAGCCCGTCACGAAGTAGGGTCCCCCACGCCCAGGGTGATAGGCATTCTCGCACGCACAGCCCGATCGAGTTGCAAATTGGCGTTCATGCGGGTCGTTCCTCGGTCTGGGCGCATGCAATGTGACATGACATTTCATTCCAGCGAGATTCCACGAGCAGAGATAGCGGATTGGCAGGCAGAAATTCAGTGGCGCATGTCCATGCTTGCTTCGCAATCCCCGCCGCGCATATGAGGCGATACATGCGTAAGCACCATAGCTACATTCATTTTACCCCATCCTGCATTGGCATTTAGCGTTTGAAATGCTCGATCAAGTTGCACGCACAACATTATTATGGACCTTCCGTCGGGTCGCCGCAGTATTGGTGGCATTGCTGGTTGTCGACTTCGTGCAATGGGCGCTAATCGCGATCTGCACTGAGGCTTGATCAGAGTTATGCGATGCCTAATTGAATTTCTTCTCAGGAACAATCCGCGGCACTGCATCGTCGCGAGATCGATTGGAATAGGTGAGATTATGCTTCCAGGAATGTCACTACGCGCACTCACTGAGGAATTCAAACGCGGCAATACGATGTACTCGTCGACACACCCTGCAGTCGACTCTTGAACCAGCTGGAAGGACGCCCGCGCAGACCTATACACAGCTTGGTCCTACCCGTAATTGTGGAATACCGCCATCTTTATTTCGACTCCGATCCAGGCGGAGACACGTGCCGCGACTGCACCCGCTAGCCTCCGCTGGCAGTCAGCATGGGAGGCGATGCGCTGATCTTTACGAATCATATGTAGGCCATTTGTCAGAGATATTAATATCGGCGATTCATGCTGCCCTGTAGCCCCGTGTTTCGAGAAACCAAATCATACGAGTCTGGGAGTCATGAAAGCATATGTATGGTGACCTCACAGGATCTGAGTTTAGATAGCGGTAGCTCTTATTCATCATCCTGCGCGACTCCATCATGTCCATTTCTTGACAAACAAGTAGAAAGCTGCTTGACAGATGCTGCCAATTCCGTGTCGCGTACCGCTGGATGTTGTGCTGCAATAATACACCACAAATCTACAGTCTCTCGAAACGACCTCCGAGCTTCTGTCGCCTAGTCAAGTTTTGTAAAGCAAGCGGGCAAGTTGTGAAGAGATCCTGCGAGATTAGCAACGAAGACTTCGGTCGCTCAGCAGCCAGCGTCCGGCACAGAGTCGTGGATTCCTGATCACTGCCAATGCCTCTTCCCATCGCTCGACATCGGACAGACAAAGCTATTCTTTGGGTAGGTCAGGCCGGCATTAAATGCTGCCGGACGCGCTGTAGCGAGAACGCTCCGCAAGCCTACGGCCTCCTCAGCCATTGCCAGAGCTGCTTCTGTTCGGCTAGAATGCGACAAGTTGATCGACAGGTTAATGAGGGACAGGGTGAGCTCGCTAATAAATGCCGCTGGTCGCTCGGCGTGAATCCACAGCTTCCTGGATGGCTCTCAGAGCCTCTTCATGCTGACCAAGGTCTGACCATCAAATCGAAAGATTGTTGAGAGATTGGGCCAGTAGGTCGGCATTGAACACCTCTGGTCGCTCTAACGCAAGAGCCCTACGCAGATCCATGGAGTCCATAACCGCCACCACAGCTTCTTCTGGCCGACCCAGCCTGAGAGGTACCAAACTAAGCGATGAATTGTTGAGAGAATTAACAAAGATGGCGTTGTTACAAGTTGCCGCCGGACGCTCAGCCGCAGGATCCTGACACAAACGCACAGCCTCCTGACTCGCTATTAGAGCCTCATCAAGTCGGCAGAGACGGGATAAGCAGACGGATAACGAGTCGATAGATGCGGCGAGGCTCGCATTGAAAGCTGGCGGACGCTCTGCCGCTAACGGTGTAGAATGGCAGCCTCTTGTTTTGCCGCTGGACCCTAGTCTCTCCTAGACATCCTACACAAATTCGCGGAATGTTCATGAGAATCCATGAAGCACCTGCGATCCAAGTTTGAGACGAAGCTTAATGAATGAATGAAATGCAATTACTATTTATAATAAGATCCGAAATACATGACAGACAGGGAACGCCCTAATTGTTGCTGCACCACCCGACCTGTTGCCTCGTCTAAGATGACTCTGGCAAACATCTTCCTTGCTTCCGTAAGTTTCCGTCTTTTGACTACAGGGCGCGAGGTTGTGATGCTAGTTCCCGTGAACGAGTAGCAGGACCCCCGTTAATACTCCCAGATGCCATATCAAAATTTGCCTAAATTTGACGTTTGGTGTCCGGACGAAAAATGGTGATTTTCAGCCATTTTCGTGTCCGGATGCTGATATGGCCTCAGATTGCTGCGATTTGGTGTCCGGATGCCGATACGGCCTCCAAATAGCCTCCATTCGGAAGTTACTGCCGCCGACACACAGGACCGCCACCGCCACCGGCCACCACCCCGGTCCGCACCGCTCCGCACCGTCCCCGCCCTGTACCCGAAGCGCGGTGTCCGGATGTCCAAACGGCCTACCTGGCCATAGCAGCTCGGTGTCCGGACGGTGGATCTGGCCTCGGTCGCCACATGGGACCCTCGTGTCCGGATTAAGAAATGGCATTTTGGACTTTTTTGGCCATTTGGTGTCCGGATCGTGATCTAACCCTACCCAGTATTAACGGGGGTCCTCGAGTAGCTGATTGCGGAGGCAGAATGATTGCCACGGTAGATAAGGGTCTTGCTTAGGCCCACACAAGCGCTGCCCTTGTCTTTCAAACGAGAGCCAAACCGGATCAACGTTGTAGCGAAGGGAGAGCAGTCGTCGCCATCGAAGATGTTCAAGCCGTACACACCAGAACCAGTGCACAGAGCAAGTTGGGCCAGTCGACCATCCGTCTTGATTGGTGAGAGACCGCTAAACCTAAATCCTCCACCAGATAGTGATAGAACATGGATGGGGACCTGCACCGGAGGGAGGATCTCAGGCAACCGCTGGCTGCATTGAGTATCCGGTTTCATATCAGGAATGCCGTATATCCAGAGACATTCATCATTCAGGACGAGAATGCTCTTATCCCAAAGGACTTCTATGCAAAGATCTGCCTAATGTACGGTCAATGTACCTGAGAAGAATGGCATATAAATATAGCTTACGGGCCTCGGAGATGGCAAGCGTAGCATGGCCTTGTGATGAAGATCGCATGAGGATCGCCTCCAATCGAATACATCCACCAATGTCTCGTCAGGTGACCAGTAGCTGGCTGCTCGTGCATAAAGATCCCCAGAAATCACTTCCTTGTGCAGAGCCAGACTTTCGTAGGTTCCGTTTGTCCAAAAAGAATTGATGGGTGAGGCGGACAGGTGAGTGCCATCTTTGGTTAAAGTGACTTGCCACACTCGCATTTGTCGACAAGGGAACTCTTCTGCCACATCCTCTATATAACACCAGGGTAAATATAGATTCTTTGATAGATAAAGGGACACACCGCGAAGTCCATGGAGCAAGGCCAAGG
Source organism: Athelia sp. TMB (assembly GCA_014898675.1). NCBI lineage: Eukaryota > Fungi > Basidiomycota > Agaricomycetes > Atheliales > Atheliaceae > Athelia > Athelia sp. TMB. Next base: position 26,330 of record JACXVL010000180.1, read on the forward strand.
TGAACGATGATGGCCTCTCGCGCGGATAGTTGCAGTGAAGCATTCCTAGAATGGTCCGTCGCTCAGACTCCTCTTGCGGACTGATCAAATTGTGCTGAGGGGCGTCAGGGTGGTCCAAATCTGCCGCCACAACGTGGCCACCTTTTAGAGCTGTAAGTAACCACCTTCCACCAGGTAGTAACGCCATAGCTTGGATTTGATATTCATAGATGACCATTTTGGTACGGGAAGGCGCTGGATCATCGCTTGCACACCAGTCTTTATCGGCACTAAGACGTTGTATGGCCCACGATTCTAACTCGTCGGAAGAGTAGCTTTCGATTGGCCGTCCGGGAAGAGTTGAATATGGGTCGCAAGACAATGCCTGGTGAACCAGACTCAATCGAACACTGCGAAGTTTGGTAACATCTTGTAGAATTTTGCAGGTCTTGCCGAGTCAGTCAGTACGACATTGGTTTAGAAAAAACCTGGTACGCACCATTCTCACATGAATAACGTCCAACCAGTCAAGATTCCTTGCAATTTCACCCAGAATCTCCAATGGCATCGACAAGATATGCAACTGCTTCTTGGTCAGTTGTCTAAAGATGACTGGTCTAATCTCAGCTGACAGCGTTCCCGTTCGCAAGATTCCTATAAGTACTGACCATTGGGCATCTGGCTGATGAGGGCGGAGGAATCATAAGATAATTTGGATGCGAGAGCTAGCATGAGAGCGTGCGTTTGTGATAGAATGTACTTGAAGACACGAAACAGCATTCAGCGCAAACTTGGCGTGGGAGGAATCACATGAATGGGCGCTTAACTTAAGAAACCAATTTCAACAATTGATTTTCAATTTGCCCGCGAGGCTCTCAATCACCTTGCGTCTTAGCAAGGTCTTGGTTTGAAAATTGTGGCGACACCTGCCACCGTGAGAAAATATCACTGTATTAAGGAATTATCTATAGGGGCCTAGCAGTAACATTTGTGGGTGATACTGCAGCTGTTAGAGCATATTCACTAGCAAAATACACAGCGAGTTTGTATCGAAACTGAATTGAGGAAGTAATTCCGATCGTAATACACTGGACACAGATGCGGGATTCAGAGGCCACGAAGCCAGCACCCGAAGGGTGGTGGCGAGTGGCCTTCCAGAATTACGGCTTGAAACTGAGCTTCGAATATAATCAGACTATCAGAGATAGCGAAGCCATGGGTTAAGGCTGGTACTTATATTACACTGACAAATCTTGAGGCGTCAAATTGTATCCATTCAGACACTTTCTTCATCTCAAGAACCGGTCTGTAACATACTGATATTGATTGGATAATGAAGAGTTTCGACTAAGCTAGCAATGTACGCAGGATATGTACACATAATTTCAGGTCGTTGAATGCTACATTTGCACCTAAATCTGGGACGCAAGGTTTTGTGACGACCGTCACCTTTCATCACCAATCAGGCACCAATTTGGAAAGCTTTGAACATCCTCCAGTAATTATAAGTACATCTCTCGGAATCGCAAGGAGTCACAGGTGTAATTCGGCTTCAGCGCTCGAAGGAAGAATTTCGAGCCCTGCACGCTGACTGAAATGTTTACTTACGCGCGCACCATGAGATCTTTCAATCCACCTGACTGCTTCGATCTCTGCCGCTGTAATCACGTCACCAAAATGCCTTTGCAGGCTCCGCTTAGACACCCGCACCCTCAAAAACAAAAACAAAAAACGACTGCTATTGGGCTCAATACGTAAATAAATAAGGTACATGAGATAATTCCCATTGAAAATAGCCGAGGAATACTCAACAATGTCAGCAAGATGCGGTATTATCAAGCAGGATATGTGTCTGAATTGCTAACAGGCCCGTATGTGCCTCTACGGTCCATCGCCACCGTATCTATGTCCACTTTCTTCGGGTCGTTCCTCGACGTATATCGGGTACCCAACAGCAACACGCAGCCAGTCCACTCCATCGCCGTGCCGAGAATATATTCAGCCGCGACAAAGGAGTTTGTGAGACCCGTGGCCGTGTAATTGGAGGGGTCGAAGTAGTTGAAGGTAGAGAGCAACCCCGCAAGCACACCATACACGCCTCTCACGCAGAGGAACGGCCACGCGAAGAGAAGCAAGAGAAGTGTGGGGTGCACGCGCCGGCCTGGGTTGTCGCAGCGCGCCTGGTGGATGGTGATCACAATGCAGTAGAGGAGGAAGGTGTTCATGATCAGGAAGATGAGCTGGCCCGTCACACGCAGCCCCTTCGCAGTCGGAAGGTTCTTGTAGAACTGCGCCAGGTCTCCGCCGGCGAGCAGCGCGCCGCCCGCAATGATGATGGAGTTCGCGACCAGGAGTAGGACATGGATGATCGACATGGGGCTGCAACCTTCGCCCCCGGTGATAGAAAATGACTGGCGCAGGCGTTGGAAGAAAGGTTGGCCTTTAGGGCGACGTGGTTCGAGCCAGGAGTTATGAGTGGCGGAATTATGATTCTGCCACGAGACGAGGAAGCGGAACGCGCAAAGCACGAGGGTGAAATATCCCTCGGCTAATGAGATGTTTATGGTCAGTGACTGTAGGTAGCTGTATAGAAGGTAATGTGCATACCTCCAAGCACAAAGTATGCGACAAGTAGGTTGGAGTCGGCAAACCCTACAATCCCAAATGCAAGGCCAGTGGCCTGTGACGCGAGTCGAACAGTGACATGGAATGCAAGCACTGTATACCGCGATCGTAATGCTATACGGCGCGTAAGGTATCCCAGGATAAGAATAACGAAAACGCCGGAGTAGAGTACGAGGAACACAAGTGCAGCGCTAGCCTCGTTATTGAGATCCATGGCTCTAATGAATTTCTGTGAGGAGACACGAATGACCTGTTGCTATAAGTACCCCATAATATTGTGGCGATCAAGATAGGCTGAGGGTGCTGTCAACTACCGCAGCGAGCGCAGTATGCGTTAACTTCAACAAACAGAACATATCAATTTCCGCAGTGCAGCAATGTGGTGATGACCATCACCGCCACCGAGTTCCAGCGGCGAGTAGCATGCAAGTAACTAGCATCGAGCAAGATTTCCGCAGTTCGGCGCTGCAGGGTCGTTTCGAGCACTGGGTCGAGAGAAAGAGCGCATTTACGACTGTGCAGCATTCAGGTTGGCTATTCGAGCAATAACGAAACTGACAAATATTCCTTTTCCAGAGCTATGCAGCACAGAAGGCCCGATTTCAGGTGCCGTATGCCCGTGCGAGAAACCTGAAGAAGTTGAGCGGGGCTTTCAAATGCGTAAAGGGGAAGGGTAGCTGCGACCGCAAATGGCCCAAAAGAGTTCGTGGCCTCTCTGACACCGTCGCTGCGGCGCGTATCTCAGAAATTATAATGTCAACATTCTGATCAGAAGAGACTGTGAAAGATGGATGATCAGCGCTCAGCCTGGGTGACATACCATTAATCGGCCTATTCCCTTGATGCAAATCGACACTGGTGGCCATTTCAGCGATGTGAATATTTTGCCACCACATGTCATCGAGAAGATCATCGCGCAAGGATAATGCAAGAGTAATCTGGTATCAGGAAACACCTGCTGCCATCTTGCCGAGGATGCGTTCTCTCAGCTTGATCAGCTCCATCTGCTCGTCGCGAGCCTGCTTCAATTGCATGCGCGCAACATCTAGGTTCTGGCATCGACAATCAATTTTTTCCATGCTTGCGTAGCAAGAAATGCAGACGAACAGGAGGGAGACCTTTAAAGGCGCGGAGCTTGGCGCGCTTGGCCTTGATGTCCGCCTCCTGTTTCTTGATTCGCTCGTGCTGGGCTGAGAGTTGCGTGATCGTGACAGGTGGGTCCTCGACATGGACCTGAAATTGAATGAGAACAATATGGAAAGATTTTCAAAGCACGCTACCATGATTGCGTCCAGTTCTCTTTTGTACTCTTTGGCCTTTCTCACAAGAGATTCCTTCTTGCGTTGCATTTCTGCCGTCGACGTCGTTGCATGTTCTTGCTTGATGGAGTTTCTCCATCTGTAAACAATGGTAAGAATTGAGAAGTGCAGCAAAGGTCAGAAGCCGTGCTTGTTTATCAGTCGCTCTTCGTGTTGGCAGCTGGCCAGATGAGCCTGCAACTCCGTCTCCGCGCGCCTCAGCCGAAGCGACATTTGCTTCAGTTTAAGGTCTTCATCGGATAGGCGCATCAGGGCCGCAGAGTAGCTGCACAGAGTTCTAATGAGACATAGTCCCTCTGCACATAGAAATAGAAGCAGACTTCGAGAAAGAGATGTCGTCGATACCCAGGATATCGGTGACCCGTGTTAGGACTGCCAGCTGCTCTTCAACCCTGGGGCTCAGGTTTATATGTGAGCACAGCCTGGAAACATAATAATCTGCGTTTTTCGCCCTAAGTACAATGGAATTTCAGTCAGAATATCATAGCCTCGTACCGTAGCGATTGGATGATTCGCCAGATACTTCTGGGTCTGACATGGGCAGTTCCTCGGAATCTCCATGCGATATGACCATAATGGCATTAACAGCAAGGAGATCAGCTCTCAGGTACACGACTGTGATTGGCCCGGCTGGCTGAAGAGCATGAGAGAAAGATAAGAACGCGAAACAACGTGACTGCGCTGCAGACGCGTTGCAAGCAAACACCCGCAAACAGTGCGTAAGCGCGTCGTATCCTCAGCCTGCACACTACCGATCGATCGCCATACCCCGCACCCCATGAAAGTCGTCGTGAAGCACTGGCACGCCGTCGCCAGCTGGCGCTGGGACACCGGCGCGGACCAGCCCGCGGGCGAGGAGGAGGACGTGTGCGGCATCTGCCGCGTCGCGTACGAGGGCTGCTGCCCCAGCTGCAAGATGCCCGGCGACGACTGTCCCTTGAGTGCGTCGACCATTATGTTATGTAGTGGAGGCTAAGCTGATGGGGTGTTTCAGTATGGGGGGAATGCAGCCACGTCTTCCACATGCACTGCCTGCTAAAGTGGATCGGGACGGCAGCGTCGAAGCAGCAGTGCCCCATGGATCGCCGTGCTTGGGGTGAGCATTTCTGTGCAGAGTCTCGGGGACTCGACTGACGGCTGCTTTCTTTGCCAGTCACCGCGGAGAGGAAGGTCGCACCTCCTACATGATAGCTCGCCTCCCCAACCGCCAGGACGCCAATGCGAATCACCAGCGCCAAGTGCATCCTCAACAGCTGCCATGCCATGCCACATCCGTGCTCTTGGCCAAAGCCAACGCGCTTTTGACTTCCTGAGAGATAGGACGACTCATTGATACTGGTCAGACCTATGAAGTCCAAGGGGAGACAGGATCACATATATATTGTTCTGGCAATAATATACACTAATGATACATGATACGACCTGAAGCATCGCGGGGCAATGTCTTCGCGCGGCGAAAGCGAGCAAACAGAGCGGGGAGGCGACAGACGCACGACAACCGGGGGTGTGGTGTAGTAGTAGTACAGTTCTGGAACGAGGCGTGGTGTAACACTGTAGCGGATATGGATATCAACAAGCAAAATACGAAGTCCGTGGTCCTGGAATCTACAAGCAAATGGTATGCATATCTAGACAGACGAGCCATGCGGGATATAGGGCTGAGGCGGGCGTGAGGGATCGTGGCGCTCGGCTGGGCGAGCGCCTTGTTTTGTCTACCAGGTCTTTGCTGGCAATATTTATTGGTCGTAGGCGGGGCCTTGCAGCGAGGCCATCCAAATGCGGGTTTTGTACAACCTGTGGCGGAATGAGATCAGTGGGTATGAAGGGCATGCGAGCTGCTCACCGGAAGAGTTCCCTGACGAGCTCGCGGAAGTCGATTCTCTTCTCGGCGACGAAATAAAATGTCAATTTGCGCCGGTCCCTGGGCATGGATGAGCACAGGCAAGGCAGACAGTCCGACGGCACATACCACTGGTACTCGGCGTCTACCACCTCCATCGGCAGCTTCTTCTGGCGCACTTTAGTCTGGCACAGCTGCAGCGCCTTCATCTCATCCTGGGACTTGACCATGAGCAGTCTAGCAAATTCAAACGTCAGAGCAGAACGATCGTTAACAACGACGAGACGTACTGCGTGTCCTGCGGCTGCGCCTTCCCATAGATCATCTTCGGGTTAATCTCCTTCTTCGCCGCCTGCCCCGGCGCCTGCGCACCCGCGCCGCCGCCCCCACTCGTGTTCCCCCCAGGGCTCAGCGGCGGAGCGTCCCCAAACCCAGCCCTCGCCTGCTGCTCGCGCTGGAACGCCTCCACCTCCTGCAGCGTGATGCTGTCATTCACGACCGTCCCCAGGTCCTTCCCGCGGTCCGCCTCGACGAGCACGAGGTCGCCCACGCGGATGTCCGCGGCGAGGTCCGTGCTGTAGAAGAGGTCCGTGCGCCCCGCCTTGAACTCGACGATGTACAGCGGCCACGCCGCGGGCACGCTGTGCAGCGGCACGCCCTTCCCCAGCTCGCTCAGCGGCGCCGCGGCGTCCGACGCGCGCCGCTGCATCGGCGGGGCGGGCGCGGGGTACGCGCGCGGGGAGAGCGGCGACGGCGCGGCGTGCGCGCCCGAGTTCGAGCCCGCGCGCGCGAGCGCGGGCGGGAGGTACTGGATGCCCTGCCCCGGGATGAAGCGCGCGGTGAGCTGCTGCTGCTGCGCGTCGAACGGGCTCGCGTTGCTGCGCGTCGGGCTCCCCGTCGACAGCCCCGACTCGCTCGGCGAGCCGCGGTGGTGCGCGCGCGCGGGGAACGAGCTCCCGCCCGGGATCGCGAGCGTCGAGATGGACTGGTACGGCGTGAGGCGGTCCGACGGCGGGCTGCGCGAGAGCGGCGCGTAGATCGGGAGCGACGCGGGCGTGGGGCCCGCGGGCGGCGCGGGCGCGGCGTACCCGAGGTCGAGGTTGCCGAGGTCGCTCGCGAGGTCGTCGTCGGAGAGCATGAGCCCGCCGCGGCCGTAGGATTTGGACGCAAACGCGGCGGGGCGCGCGGGCTCGTCGCCGTCGTTGCCCGGCGCGTTGAAGCCGACGACGGCGGTGCCCCCGCGGCGCGGCTGCACGACGCTCACGCTGTGGCGGCGGCTCGTCGTGCCGCTGCCGCCGCCGCCGTTCTCGTCGCGCGGCGGGTTCATGCCCGCCCACAGCTCGCGGAACGCGCTGCCCTCGTCGAGCAGGATCGCGCCGACGTCGCGCCGGAACGGGCTCATGTTCGACACGTCGTTCGCGCCGCCGGTCGAGTAGCCGTTGTTCGTCGGGGACACGAAGTTGTTCGAGAGGCTGCGCCCGGACGTGCCGAGCGAGCCGTAGCGGCTCCCGCCCGGCGGCTGGATCTCGCCGTAGCGCGCACCGGGGATGCTCAGCGCGCTCGGCGGGTCGCCCCACATGCCCGTGCCAGCCAAAGGGCTCCCGATGGCGCCGGGGCGCGTGGCGGTCGCGAGCGACTGCGAGCGGCTGCGCGTGAGGTCCTGCGCGTACGTGCGCCCGCGGAACGGCGGGAGGAAGCGCTCGTCGTAGTCGTCGAAGACCTCGCTCTCGTCGTCCTCGAATGTGGATGCGAACGCGCGCTCGCGCATGGCAGAGGAGAACTGCGAGGGCGTGTGGGAGGAAAAGGACGAGCTGCGGGTGGGCACGGACTGCGGGATGGGGCGTGCGGAGGGGTTCAAGCCCGAGGCGCCGCGGGTCCCCCAGGGCGAGAGGCCGCCGCTGTTGAGGCTGGAGGGGATGGGGTGCTGCGCGGTGGGAGAGCTCATGCCGAAGCCCTGCGCATTGCTCTGCGGGGGCTGGCTCGCCGCTCGTGGTTCGGAGGTGGTGGTGATGGGGCTCAGGAATCGGTTTTTGCGATCGTCCTCGTCGTACGGATAGTATCCGTTGGAGGTCTGCATGTGCCGCTTAGAAGGCCCCCCTTTTGCGAGTCTAGAAAGTTCGGAGGGGTCTGGGGTCGTGGAGAGAAGGCTGACTCGAATGGAAATGCGGTCTCCTTGCGTTTATTTACCACTCGGACTGTGTACTGCCATCAGCTGTTAAGTTATATCGTTTGAATGGGGTGCGGACGTACAGTGCGGGAAGATACAATCAGGGCCGATGGGGTCGTCAGTGCAGGCTTAAATACAGAGGAGATCTAGAGGTCTATGGGGAGAGCGAAGCGATTCTAAAGGGGACTGGGAAGAGGATGGATGAGAGGAAGAGACACAAGGCAAAAGCCGGCGCCTGCGCTTTGGAATTACGGGGCAAGTTCCTGATCAGCTGGTCCCATTTATCCGCCCAAATGGGGGCACCCCATGACCCGGGGCTGTACATCAACCTCCATAGTGTGGGTAGAGCGACTATAATCGCTGTTCGACGACGGGCATAGGAGAAAAGAAAGAGAGAGATCGCACAGAGATAACGCATATGATTCTGGTATCATGGACGGATGGCCCGACAACCGGTCCTGGAGGTCACGAACTCGTATCACAAAATCGCCAAATAATCGGTAAAGTAGCTAGTATGTACGATAACCTTCTCGAAGCGAATCGCGTTGAGGCACGCGACCCCCACATCACCTGCCCCGTCGACCATGGGCGTCTGTCAATGACCATCAAGAGTACTGTATTGGTTGATCTCTACAGTGAGCTTTTGTCAATAGAAATCGGAACTGGGGAAAGAGCGTTGATCCACTCAAATGTCAATAATTGACAGTCTCAGGTATGCTAGAGAACGCACGCAACCCACACATCACCTGCCCGTCGTCCACGGGCGTCTGTCAATGTACCCCACAATAGAGTTAGCTGATCAACGTTTTCTACCCTGACTCCCTGAGATTGTTTCAATACGAACAGGATGAAGTTGATCCATTCAAATATCAACAATCTGAATGACAGTCTCAGATATGCTTGAAGACACGCAACACCTGTCCCGTAATCCATGAGCGCGAGTCATACCCCTCAATAGAGTGAATTAGGTGACCTCTACACTGAGATGTTGTCAATGTATATTGGAACTGGGTGAAGCTGATCCATTCAAATAGCAACGATATAAGTCATAGTCTCAGGTATGCTCGAAAACGCACGCAACCTTCCTGCCGGGTCGTCAATGGGCGTCTGTCAATGTACTCCTCAATAGAGTGTATTAGCCGGTCTCTGCACTGAGATTTTGTCAATATAAGATTGAACTAGATGAAGCTGATCAATTCAGACATCACAAATCTGAGTTACAGTCTCAAGTATGCTCGAAAAAACGCACAACACCTGCCCCATCGCCCATAAGCGCCTGTCACCACCCTCAACGCTACACGTCAAAGACCACCTCCATCGCCTTGAACGCCGTATTCCCCGGCCGCACCTTAATCGGCACCTCGCACTCGACCGTCTCCACCCGCACTGGCCGCCACCCCCCGCGCCCGCCCCCAAAATCCACCGGCTGCCCATCCGCGTCCTCCCCATCCCACAGCCCGTCCGCCTCCTCCGCCCCGTCCGCCTCCTCGCCCGCCGCGTCGCCGCCCAGGAACGCCCCCGCGAAGTACTGCCCCCACGTCTGCGCCGGCGCCGCGTCCGCGCGCTCCAGCGGCGCGAGTCCCGCGCACGCGGCCCACGCCGCGCCCCACTCCCCGCGCGGCCCGTCGCGCCGCAGGTGCTTCACGCGCCCGGGCCCGCGGGCGAGCGCGACGAGCAGGCACAGGCGCACCTTCCACGCGAGCCCGCCGGGCGCGTCGGCGGGGGCGGGGGCGCCGGAGTGCACCTGGAACGCGGGCGCGGCGTCGGAGGGGATGTCGAGCGCGAAGGTCGTGCGCAGGGAGGAGACGACGAAGGACGCGTGGTGCTCCGCGAGCACGCGCCGGTGCGTCGCGGCGGGCGGGGCGAGCGCGGCGGGGAGCGACTCGTGCGTCTCCAGCATCGCGGACATCTGTGTGTTGTTAGCTGGTGAACGCGGGTGTAGGGGCAGACGCACCGAGAGCACGCGCGCGGGGCTGTCCCGCGCGTTCAGCTCCACGACGCCGAGGACCGTCTCGCCCAGGCGGTACGCGCTCTTCGTGAACGTCAGCTCGGCGACCTTCACGCCGTCCTTGGTCACGTCGTACGACGCTGCAGCCCGTCAGCCCCGCACGCAGACGCAGCGCAGCGGAACGCACGCACCCTTCTTCGGAGTCCGCGTGAGGATCTCCACCGCCTCGCGGCACCCCGTCAGCACGCCCCCGTCCCCGTCCTCGTCGTCCTCCCGCTCCTCATCGTGCTCCCGCCCGAAGCCCACCGCGTCCGCGCCCCCGGGCGCGGGGACCGACATGAGCAGCCGCTGCGCGTACTCGCGCAGGTCCGCCGGTATATCGTCCGCGGCGGCGCTCACAAGCGTGCTCGTCGACGCCGACGACACAGCCGACACGGGCGGCGGCGGCGGCACCCGCCCCGCGCCCTCCACGACCACCGCGCCCTCCCCGCGCCCGCCTGCCCTTCGTCTTGCCACGGGCCACAACAGGTCATACGGCCGCGCCACGCGCCCCACTGCCCACACCACACACAAACACACATCAGCACGGAGACGCAGCGGGAAGCGGGGGGCTCACCAGCGACGTGCGTGTACACGCGGATCGGGACCTTCATCACGCGGCTCACGCTGTGCCGCGCGCCCGCGCGGCACGTGCCGACCGCGAACGCGTACGCGAAGCGCAGCGCGCGCCCGCGGAACGTCGGCGGGAGGTGCGCGGGGAGCGCGAGCGTGTACGTGTCTGCGGGGCGTTAGCGCGGGTAGGAGAGGGAAGGGAGGGGACGCACAGCTGCGCGACTCGCCGGGGCGCAGGGCAAGGTCGACGGCGAGCATCACCTGCGGCGCGTCGAATGTGGGGAGGGGCGCCTCCGGGTCAACCGCGTCCTCCTGCGGCGCGGGCCCCCACCCGAGCCCCGCGTAGCCGCCGCCTGGCGCGGGGGGCAGGGAGGCGGCGGGCATGGACGGCGAGGAGACCTGACTCTGCGAGAGCTGGCGCGGGCGCGTCACGGGCGCCCACGCGGACGGCGACAGCGCGAGCGAGGGCGTCGACATGCTCGTCAGGCTGCCCGCAGACGGCGCCACCGGAGCGCTCGAACCGAGTGCGGGCGAGAGCAGGCCCAGCAGCCCGCTCGAGAAGGACGTGGACCGCCGGTGCGGGCGCGCGGACTGCGAGGACGAGATGTCCATGCTCCCGCCGCCGACGACCGCCTTCCGCGTGAGCGCCGCGCGCACCCCCGCAACCGCGCGCGCGTGCTCCGGCGGGCCGGGCGTCGGGAGGAGCACGAGCGTGCCCGCGAGCTGCGCGTACGCGTACAATATAAGCACCGCATCGCTGTCGGGCAGCGCGCGCGCGGCGGGCGCGGCGGCCTCCGCGATCGGCGGGAGCGCAAGGGAGAACGTCGACGTCGCGGGGCTCGAGGGGTACGACGCGGACGCGAGCGAGGACGGCGTCTGCGGCGGGGGCGTGGGCGGCTGCGGGGGCGCGGGGATCTGGATCTGCCCGTCGAACACGCTGTGCTTGCGCGCGTGCGGGTGGTTTGCAGGGACGGCCTGCGCGCGGCCATAAGGTGTTGAATCCGGCGGCGGCTCGTCGTAGGCGCGCACGTAGACGGGCGCGCTCGCGGGCAGCGCGCTGGGCGCGATGGTCACGGAGGCGGAGCGCGCTTTGGCGAGGAGGCGCTTGCGGCTCTCCTCGAGCACGTCGGGGGCCTCGCGGTCTGGTTGCTTGCCGATGAGACCGCGCCGCGCTATGCGCACGCCGCCGGGCGGCGGAGGGAGGGGCGGGATGGCGGTGCGGGGGGTGCCGGGCGATGTTGGTGGGCGCGCGAGGGGCGCGGAGCTGACTGAGTGCGCGCCGCGTTTGTGCAGGCGGGGGACGGGGGTGGCGGAGGAGGAGGAGGAGGAGGAGGGCGAGCGGGTGTTGGTGAAGGTGATGGTGGCCGTGAAGGGCTCGCCGGCAAAGTAGGCTGCTTGGGAGGGGATGATGGTTACCCTGATCGCAGAGTCTAAATCTGAAGAGGATGGATGGGGGCCTGTTGGGTGGGTGCTGCTGCTGGCGAGTGCCATGGTCGGGGGGCGGGTACGCTACTCGCGGTTCCTTAGTATGATGAGATCCAGGTGCACTGAGAATCAGTCCAGATGCGAATATTTAATTTCTTCCAAGACTTCAGGATCTCGTATAACTGGAACTTGTCAAGGTCGTGGACAGCTCGATGCAATGGTCGCCAAGTATATGCAGTCTATTCACCACGACAATGTGCGAGAAGGCAATGATCTAGGTTCACTGGGAGACTGTATGACCGCGATGAGAGCCCTTCCTGGGAGTGTAAGAGCCTCCTTTTATTCAAACGAGCGCGAGAGCAATTCAATAAGACTATGAAGAGCTGTGAAGAGGTGCAAATGTCTGTTGAACACGTCGACAAAAGTCCGCCAGAGAACTCACTGCTAAAACGCGTGCGATGTCGACGATTCAGTCCTCTGCGTTCATTGGCAAGATGATCTGCCTCAAGTTTGCTGGTCGTGGCCGTGGATGGTGAGAACGTCAGACTCGGAGAGCCTGAAGGAGGGAGGCTATTGGTGCCTGATCGGTGTGAGAGAGGGGCTATTTAGGGATGCGCAGACAGGATAGCGAAGGATATTGAACTTTATGAAGGATCTCAGGCACTTTGGTTACAATCACCTTGGCTGCACCTGAAATCAACTTGATATACACTTATGTATGCTGCCAATTCATGAAGTTTAAAAATACAAAGACAATGGGCAGCTCATCAATATTGCTATCGGAATCCTTTGAAAGGATAGCGGTCCCCAAATCAGCCTCGATATCCAAGCCCTCGAACTCAAACCTGCGAAGATCATCCAAGACCATGACGCCATGTTGTCCCGTCCTTGCCGCCTCCGGTGCTGTGGTGCCGTGGTGTTCAACCCAAGGCGTTGGGCTATCGCACTGATCCCGAGCGAAGAGACATTGAACCTGTGAGCACGTGGAGCACACGCATCTATGAATGAGTCAGATCCAGAACGGATAGAGACGTGAACCAACACCAGCAAGCGATCGATATCCCGCTCTTGGCATAGACCGTCTTCGACAGCGAAATAAGGACTCCCGCTCGAAGCTGCCACGATGCCTAAGCCCACGATCGAATTTACGCATACCTCTGCATTCGAGCTCGTCAAGCCTGACGCGGCCTCGGTGGGCGTGCAGGCTAGTTATCGAGTGCTTGCTGAAGATGTAGCCACGGGGGACAAGACCATCATCCTCGTTCACCCGCCGGCGCAGGAATGGGGTGGCGAAGCTGGCAAAGAAAGCCAGGCATCGCATGCGTATTGGGAGGTTGGTGGAGACTCGATGATGTTGCATCACGCTGACGGATATGGTGAATGGGCAGGAAGTGCTGATACTGCGCGGAAGGATCTACGACAAGACGTTGCAGCAGTGGTTCTCTGGTCGGTGCATTCACCATTTTCTGCTGTTTGCCTCGTAATTCGCGTGAATTGTGTCTGACATACGCTACCGGGTTCAGCCAACCATTATTGCTGTCGTCCTCCCGGAATGCTCCATGGGCCATGGATTGCGGATGCTGAGGAAGGCTGCGAGGAGATGGTGATTGTTCGACATGTTTAGGTCCAATGGATGCTGGTATATAGTAGCGTCGACTCGTTAACATAAGCAGGAGCACAATATCACCCAAAACGACAGCGATTCGCAACAAAGGCAACATTGAGATGTTTCACAGAGCGTATCGCATTACAGCAAACGCAACAGAATTTAGAATTCGGAAGACGGGGTGATTGACAAACAACAGATCCGTGAACATCGCCTTGAAGCCTGATAGAGTACGTTTTCGTCAGAAGATGCCAACAGGACACCCTTCAGACAGCAAGCGAGAGGAGATAGTGTCAAGTCTGATGTGCCGATTTGTTCAATTTCAGATGGAGAAAGGTATTTGAAAGCTTTGGATACAGTCGACCGTGCACAAGCAGCTGGTGTCCTTTTTCGGAGTGAAATAATTTGCATTGGTTTGATTATCAACCATTACCTGTAGCGATGCGGTGTACCGAGAGGTGTGTCGTGAAGAGTAATTATGAGTCCATATATGAGTCCAAGAGTAAGAGGGAGAGTCATTCCGGAGCCGCCACTTTTGTGCGCGACTGGGAAATTTCAAAGCCCGACAGCCAACAACCTCGCTTGACTATCAACGTCGTTGTCGCCAACCACGGGCCGCCATTTTCTTGCTTGCAACGGCCATAGAGCTTTTGCTTGACGCGTACTTGGTATCCCCGTCGCCTTGGTTGTAGCTTTCATCAGCTTCCCTGGCTCTTCCCCGACCTTTCCTCGACTTTCAGTGCCTCCACTTGAAAACGACGACAAGGTTCCAAAAGGCTTTGAAACACCTTCAAAGGCACTGCTATCATACAGAACGACTTATAGGACCTAATTAATACACCCCTGGACACTTTTCTACCTACTTTCCCTCTTCCACCCTCTTGTCGTCGCCTTCTCAGCCAACATGCTGGGACACCAATTCGCCTACTCGGCGGCCCCAATCCGTAAAGTCAAGGAAGTCCAGTTTGGAATTCTATCACCCGAAGAAATCGTGCGTATCTGTGACATTGCGTTGGTCATATTTCGCTGATACCCCATCATGTGGGGCCCATCAGAAAGCGTACTCGGTGGCCAAAATCGAGCACCCTGAAGTCATGGATGAAGGCACCCACAAACCAAAGATGGGAGGTCTCATGGATCCCCGTATGGGCACCATCGACCGTAATTTCAAGTGCCAGACTTGCGGTGAGGGGATGTCAGAGTGTCCAGGTCATTTCGGGCATATTGAGCTTGCGCGGCCTGTTTTCCACCCTGGTGCGTGGCTCTTGAGATGTTCTGCCTCTCACAAACTCACGCCCTTAAAGGCTTCATTATCAAAGTGAAGAAGATCTTGGAGTGTATCTGTGTAAATTGCGGGAAGCTCAAGGCCGATATCGTGAGTTTGCGTCTTCCGTTTTCCTCTGCTCGTTTCGCACCCCCACCACCCCAATTTTCTGGGGGCTCTCTCTTCGGAGAACCCCAAACCCGCTCCACGTTCGTCCCTCGAAAATCGAGGGCGTTCAGCCACCCGCGCGAGCGTGGTCCGGGCGCGCGTTTTCGGTCGCTTGACCGCCGCGTTTACGGACCATTGCACATACAACGCTCCGGTGCTGGTTGGACGCGAGGCAGCGCGGTGAAAAGGGGGGCCGAACGAGAAGTGCGGAAAAAAGGATCCAGCGGCTGTTGCTCAAGGCAACTTGCCGCAAGAATCGGCCAGACCGCACTCTCTGTTAAGCAGATTGAGGGGCGTGTCCCTGGTCGTGCACTAGTGTCGGAAAACCCCCCTGTGTTGCTGTTGTGTCTCTGTGTCGTCGATTCGGTCGTTTCAATAGCACACGCTGATGTCTTTATCTCCCATATTTGCGTTTATTGCGAAACCGTAAGTCGGACCCCAACTTTGCCGATAAAATACGGCATGTGAAGGACCCCAAAGCGCGGATGGCCGTTGTCTGGGCGCACTGCAAGACAAAGACTGTGTGCGAGGCTGATGAGCCTAAGGAGGAAGGCGATGAGGGCGAAGACGCGGAAGTGAAGAAGGGTCATGGAGGATGTGGTCACGTCCAACCTCAGATCAGGAAGGAGGGCTTAAAGCTTTTTGTGCAATATAAAAAGCAAAAGGATGACGATGAGGTGCGCTGTGGTTCATCTGCATTTCGAATGCGTCGCTTACACCGCGCGAGCAGGAAGCCAAATCTATGCAGCCGGACAAACGCCTCATCACTGCGTCTGAGGTGTACGTCGTCTTCAAGAAGATGGTGGACTCAGATCTTGCCCTCCTCGGCCTCTCTGACTCATACGCCCGTCCCGAATGGATGATCTTGACTGTTCTTCCTGTGCCTCCGCCCCCTGTTCGTCCCAGTATCGCCGTTGATGGCGGCGCGATGCGAAGCGAAGATGATTTGACTTACAAACTTGGCGATATCATCAAGGCATCAGTCAACGTTCGACGATGCGAAACTGAGGGCGCACCCGCACATGTCATCACGGAGTTCGAGCAACTTCTGCAGGTCAGTAGACGTCGTGTCTCACTAATCCATTCAACGCCTATATCTTTGTTTAGTTCCACGTTGCAACATACATGGACAATGATATTGCCGGCATTCCTCAAGCTTTGCAAAAGTCGGGGCGTCCGGTCAAGGCGATTCGCGCTCGCCTGAAGGGTAAGGAAGGACGTCTGCGTGGCAACTTGATGGGCAAGCGAGTGGATTTCTCAGCTCGTACGGTCATCACGGGCGACCCGAATCTCGATCTGGATGAAGTTGGTGTGCCGAAAACTATCGCCATGAATTTGACGTTCCCAGAGCGAGGTCAGTCTGGTCCGTGATATTGATTGAGTATCTTGACCGACCTTGATATGCAGTCACTCCGTATAACATTGCATACTTGCAAGAGCTGGTTCGAAATGGGCCAACCGCTTACCCAGGTGCGAGGTATGTCGTTCGCGACACTGGTGAGCGTATCGACCTGCGATACAACAAACGTGCCGACGCGTTTTTGCAATACGGCTGGGTGGTGGAACGCCATCTCAAAGACGGAGAGTAAGTCTTCAGTCCACCTCGTTATGTTTTGATGCTCATCAGATCTTCAGTTACGTGCTGTTCAACCGACAACCTTCGCTCCACAAGATGAGTATGATGAGTCACCGAGTTAAGATCATGCCTTATTCCAGTAAGTTCAGCCAGCGTACATGTGGGACATCGCACTAACCGGTCTTTAGCTTTCCGTCTGAACCTATCTGTAACACCTCCTTACAACGCCGATTTTGATGGTGATGAAATGAACATGCAGTAAGTGTTGTCATATACAGCTAGTGTACATGCGCTGACGCGACGCATTAGTATACCACAGAGTGAGGAGACGCGTGCTGAACTGAGTCAGATCGCATGGGTTCCGCGACAGGTAATCACCTCGCCGATATACTGGGGTACTCGGCTGACGAGCGTCTTAGATCATTTCCCCGCAAGCCAATAAGCCTGTAATGGGCATTGTGCAAGATACCCTTTGTGGCGTTCGCAAGTTTACCTTGCGTGACACCTTCTTGGATTGGAACCTTGTTCAGAATATCCTACTTTGGGTGCCGGATTGGGATGGCGCAGTACCTATACCTGCTATCATCAAACCGAAACCTTTATGGACCGGGAAACAGATCCTGAGTTTGGTGATTCCCCGGGGTATCAACATCCACCGGTCACCAGACCCGAAGTCGGCTCATCCTGTTTTCGACGACGGCATAATGATTGAGAATGGCGAGATCATCTTCGGCATTGTTGACAAGAAGACAGTTGGCGCGACGCAAGGCGGTCTCATACACGTTGTTTTCCGGGAGAAGGGCCCCGAGACCACCAGGATGTTGTTCACCGGTATCCAGAAGGTCGTTAATTATTGGCTCTTCCACAACGGATTCAGTATTGGTATCGGTGACACCATCGCCGACAAGAAGACCATGGCCTTTATCACGGAGCACATTGCTGGGCGTAAACAGACTGTACAAGAAATCGTCGACGACGCGTATCACGATCGCCTGAAAGCGTCGCCTGGTATGACCCTCCGAGAGTCATTCGAGAGTCGAGTCGAACGAGAGCTCAATCAGGCTCGTGATACCACTGGTCAGTACGCTCAGAAGAATTTGAAGGAGGACAACAATGTCAAGCAGATGGTGGTTGCTGGTTCCAAGGGTTCTTTCATCAACATCTCTCAAATGTCGGTGTGTGTGGGGCAGCAGAGTGTGGAAGGGCGACGGATTCCCTTTGGTTTCCGGCATCGCTCGTTACCTCATTTCACGAAGGATGATTTCAGTCCGGAATCGCGTGGCTTCGTCGAGAACTCGTATTTGCGAGGATTGACACCCCAAGAGTTCTTCTTCCACGCCATGGCTGGTCGTGAGGGTCTCATTGACACTGCCGTTAAAACCGCCGAGACTGGTTACATTCAACGTCGGTTGGTCAAAGCGCTGGAGGATGTTATGGTCTGCTATGATGGTACTGTGCGCAACTCTTTAGGCGATTTGATTCAGTTCGTATATGGAGAAGATGGAATGGATGGCGCCTTCATTGAACGGCAGAACATCGATACCTTCAATCTCAGCCACAAGGAGTTCGAGCACAACTACCGAGTTGATGTCACAGACCCCGCTGGTGGATTCTTGCCTGGTGTCTTGCAAGTTGGCCTTGATGACAGCTCGCTGGAGCTCCAGGTCAAGCTTGACGAAGAGTTCAACCAGCTGGTTGCGGATCGAAAGATGCTGCGAGAATTTATTTTCCCTCGAGCAGACCCGTCGAACCCGCATTACCTCCCGGTCAACCTCCATCGCATCGTACAGAATGCCATGCAGATTTTCCACATCGACAGGCGCAAGCCCAGTGACCTGGAGCCAGCCTACATCATTGACACGTTGCGCGAGCTCTGCGATCGTCTCATCGTGGTCCGCGGAGACGACCCCCTTAGTGTCGAAGCGCAAGCCAACGCGACCCTTACGTTCCGCATGCACCTACGCGCCACGTTTGCGTCCCGACGTGTACTGGAAAAGTTCCATCTCAACAAGGAAGCTTTCGAATGGGTCATGGGCGAAGTTGAAGCGAAGTTCAATCAATCCGTGGCGAATCCTGGAGAGATGTGTGGTACACTATCCGCGCAGTCAATCGGAGAGCCCGCCACGCAGATGACACTGAACACTTTCCATTATGCTGGTGTCTCTTCCAAGAATGTCACGCTTGGTGTCCCTCGCTTGAAGGAGATTATCAATGTTGCTACCAACATCAAGACGCCCTCATTATCAGTTTACCTCGAACCTGAGCTTGCCCGCGACCCCGTTCTCGCGAAGAACGTGCAGCAGGAGTTAGCCTACACCTCACTCCGAACCGTCACAGCGGCTGTGGAGATTTGGTATGACCCCGACCCGACTTCTACAATCATTGCAGAGGACGAAGTCTTCGTTGAGTCCTTCTTCGCCATCCCCGACGAAGAGATCGAGGGCAAACTCCATCTGCAATCACCTTGGTTGCTTCGGCTGGAGCTTGACCGTGCCAAGATGATAGATCGCAAGCTCACTATGGCCTACGTTGCTGGTCGTATTGCTGAGAGTTTCAAAACCGACCTCTTCGTCATTTGGAGCGAAGATAACTCGGAGAAGCTCATCATTCGTTGTCGAGTTTTGGGGGGCGCCGACAAGGAGGATGAGGATGGCATGGGCACCATCGAAGAGGACATCTTCTTGCGTCAACTCGAAAACACCATGCTGAACTCAGTCAGTCTGCGTGGTGTCAAAGACATCAAGCGTGTCTTCTTGTTGGAGCACGACCGTATCTCCACCTCCGCCGATGGTACCATCAAACCGCGAGACCAGAAGGAGTGGGTGTTAGAAACTGATGGTGTCAACCTCAAGACCGTCATGTGCATCGACGGTGTCGACTTTGCGAGGACATACTCCAACAGTTGCGTCGAGGTTTTCAACGTCCTTGGTATAGAAGCTGCTCGCAACGCCATTTTGCGTGAGCTCCGTAATGTTATCGAGTTCGATGGGTCCTACGTCAATTACCGCCATCTTGCATTGCTGTGTGATCTCATGACCCACCGCGGAACACTCATGGCGATCACACGACACGGTATCAATCGTGCAGACACAGGAGCTCTCATGCGTTGCTCTTTCGAGGAGACAGTCGAGATCCTCATGGAAGCAGCAGCAGTCGGCGAGAAGGATGATTGCCACGGTGTGGCCGAGAACGTCATGTTCGGGCAGATGGCACCGATGGGTACGGGGGCGTTTGAGGTCGCATTGGATATCGACATGCTCAAGGATGCCATCGTGGACCACCGCTTGCCGGTGCAGAACATGCTGGCGGCCCAAGTTGACGGCGGAATGACGCCTGGGCAGGTTGCAATGACGCCGTACGACAGCAATTCACCTGGCTGGGATCAGCACTCGTTCAAAGCGGACTCTGCCGCCTTCTCGCCTCTTGCTGTCAACAGTGGGGAGGACCCGGCGAACTTCTCCTTCTTGGGATATGGTCAGAGCCCCAGGGCTGGCGGGATGTCGCCGGGTGGACCAGGCTACAGCCCGAGCTCACCCAACGTGTACTCCCCAACATCGCCATATGTTCCTCAATCGCCGTTTGGCGGCGCTACATCGCCATTTGGTACATCACCATATGCCACATCGCCATTTTACGATCGTACTGGACGTGGAGGAGCAACATCACCCACCTACTCGCCCACATCTCCGGCTCTCAATCTGACTTCTCCGGGATATTCACCTACAAGCCCGCGGTATTCCCCTACGTCGCCGTCATTCTCACCGACGTCCCCACGTTACAGTCCTCAGTCGCCGTCTTTCAGCCCGACATCCCCTCGGTACTCGCCTACCAGCCCATCATTCAGCCCGGCGTCACCTCGCTGTAAGTCCAACTACTTCCTGTTGTCTTCATTCACTAATCTCCGGTACTTTATAGACTCACCTAGTAAGCTCCCATATGTAACCCTCGCCATTTCATCTACTAATCGTGCTGCTACCACTCCTTTCTTGTTCAGCTTGTAAGTCCACTCGACGATGCTTTATCGTTCTCCTTGCTGAATTTGAGCCCAGCGCCTGCCCAAATATCTCCATCTTCGCCGAAATATTCTCCCACCTCACCAACTTCACCATCGTCCCCCAAATATTGTAAGTTTGCATATGGCCTGGTAAGGTCACGACTAATACAATTGAGTAGCACCCACCTCACCCACCTATTCCCCAGCCTGTGAGTCTATCATTTAACGTTGTATGAAACTTGTTCTGACATGTGCCTTTTCCAGCGCCCGCCTATTGTAAGTTCCACCAGAATTTCCACACAAACGCCAGTACTGATCCAAACCCTTAGCACCTGCCTCACCGGCATACAGTCCTACTTCTCCACATTGGTCTCCTTCGAGCCCCCAGCAGAATGGCTCCAAAGATACCACCAATCGCGCTCATTACAGCGCTTCTCCATCCTGGGATTGAATTAGGTTTTGGCGTGCCAATACTGCGTGCACTATCTGCTTTTCCATCTAGCCTCCCCCATATCCAATACTGTAGATTATTTCTTACCAATAGCATTGAGGTTAGATGCGAATTCTAGAATATGCGAGATAACCGTAGCATGAAGGAAGATCAGTTTCATGCTGAGTCAGCTTATTGTCGCCAAATGGCGCTGCGCCGCTGCTGACCGCGGTTGCTCTATTTGGTCCACCTCTGTAACATTCACTGTCGTTCGCTGAGCAAGACAGCTTACTCTTGCTCCCAATCATCATCATCCATGTCTCTCACCACTTGGTTATGGGGTGCATCTCAGCTGGATGAAGCAGTCGGTAAGTGTGAATGATCGACGCTGCCCTCGGCGAATTCCAACGCATCTTTACAGACAAAGCGACCTCGGAGCTGTTACCATCTGGAACGGAGGACATTGCTCTCAATCTCGAAATATGCGATCAGATACGCTCGAAATCCGTATCCGCCAAAGAGGCCATGCATGCGCTCAAGCGTAGATTGAATCATAAGAACCCGAATGTGCAGCTTTTGGCTCTTGGGGTGCGCGCAGTTCACTCAGCTTACAACTCTGACTCGTACTTAGTACTACTTCTATAGCTTACAGATATATGTATCAAGAACGGGGGAGATGCGTTCCTAACGGAAGTCGCTTCACGCGAGTTCATAGACAATCTTGTCTCGATTGTGAAGATCCCGTCCTTGAACAGCAATGTCAAGACCAAAGCGCTACGATTTATCCAAAGCTGGGCGACATCATTTGAAGGAAAGCCAGCCTTGGCCTATGTGGGACAAGTGTACAAGAACTTGAAGGGAGAAGGTGAGCGCGACTCGATCATCTGGCTCTCACAAACTAAACACGACATCTGCAACTTAGGCTTTGCATTTCCGCCTCCTGATCTTGCTGCTGCCAGCTCTGCTATGGTGGACACTCAAACAGCACCTGAATGGATTGATTCGGACGTTTGCCTACGCTGCCGAACAGCATTTTCGTTCACGAATCGCAAGCACCATTGTCGCAACTGCGGTCAAGTCTTCGATCAACAATGCTCCTCCAAGAATATGCCCCTTCCCCACTTTGGAATCACGCAGGACGTCAGGGTTTGTGATGGCTGTCATGCGAAACTAATGAAGAAAGCGGAGAAAGACAAGGGAGATCACCACAAGGCCCACCGCCATTCTACTAGCTTACATGGTGCCCGCCATAGGAGCGCCAGAGAGTTAGCGGATGCCGAACTTCAGCGCGCGATTCAGCTTTCTCTGCAAGAAGTTGGTGCCGCGTCAGGACACAAGCGACCCGGATATGTACCAGCTCAGCCAGCATATCCAACTCCGTGGATGACCTCGGAACCTCCCCTTATCGATCGCAAGACCCGTCCAGGACAAGCGGAAGAAGACGACGACCCAGACTTGAGAGCCGCCATAGAAGCCAGTTTAAGAGAGGCCAACGCGCCACGCCCCAGTGCACCTGTAGCAATGGAGACTCCACGGTCGGAGAACCCACCATTCAGCTACAGTGAGGCCGGCTATTCGCAATCATATCCCCCCACCGTCACGCCAACACCTGCCGTTGCAGCCGTTCCGCAGTTGCCCAACTACGACTTGGAGCCGTTGGAGTCTGATACAATCTTGACATTTAGTCAGACTGTAGAGCAGGTGGAAGCGCAGGGCGGGAGGGATATGGCGAGATATCCGGCTGTTAATGAGCTATTTGACAAGGCGAATGGGCTGAGACCTAAGCTGGCTATGAGCTTGGATGACACTGGCCGTAAAGAGCGTGAGTCAAATACTACCTCTTGCTTTGTGATTTCCACTTATTTCTCTGCTTTAGAAATGCTTTCGGAAATGCATGATAAGCTATCTCAAGCGGTCAAGTTGTACGACAATCTCTTGACGCAACAGGTGGCACATCCCCCATGGACACGTTCGCCTCCCGCGCATACTTCTTATCAACCAATCCAACAGCAGCAATCGTACAACCCCTATCAACCGGTGAATACCTACCAGCAGTGGGCGCCAGGTCCGCCACAACACGCACTTCCTATGTCGCCTGCCGGATACCAGCAGTACTCTGAACAGCCTCGGCAGACACCGTCATCTCCGGTCTCTCATTACACACCGCAAGCACCAGTTCAGTCATATGCACAGGAGCCACCACACGCCTCCTTCTCTCCCGCTCCTCGAGTGCATAGTCCACATCAGCAGCAGCAGCAGCAGCAGCAGCCATGGCCAGCACAGCAGCAGCAGCAGCAGTTTGTGCAAACACAGAATGCGCCGGTCTCAGTGCCGCCACCCCCTGCACAATACAGCTCTCCCCCTCTTCAGTCAGCCTACACTCCAGCAACCCCAGCGCCTTATCAACCGGCCGTTCCGCAGTCCCCCTCGCTCGCCTCGGCGCCTCAGCATCAAGTTTTCGCACCCCAGCGACATAATACAATTGCATCACAAACACCGCAGGCACCCCAGCAGAACCAAGTCACCAACCTTCCTCGCCATAATACGACCGCCGCAGCTCCTCCAGCTCCTGTCTATCAGCAACAGCAGCAACAGCAACAGCAACAAACCCCGCTACCACAGTTCCCTGTTGCGCCAACTTCTGCACCGCAAACATACTCCATGTATGGCCCATCCATACCAACGGGAGTGCCTACACCACCAGAGAGGGAAGCTCTGTTGATCGAGTTATAGATAATTTGGTGTAGCTACTGTATACTTGATGCTATGTTTTGGTGTTGTGTGATTAGGGGCAGCGTACGTCGTCGTTATGGTATAACAATTATTCATTGAATAAGTACAAGATTCTAAACGAGGGCTTTCGAGACTATCTTCATGAAGGTGGGTGGAACGGTGGGAGCGGCACCTCTCCAATGAGTGTGTTGTAACGCCCAATAGCAGCAAGTAAGCGATCCTGTATGCTAGCCGCTAGATATTGCAACTTGTCAGTGTGCAGGATGCAAATTTGGCACAGGTCACTCACGATCTCCAGCTTCGATGGCATCTTTCAGTCCTTCATCCCAATAATCCGCACCCTTTAGCCTTATTGTCAATACTAGCGGAGCCAACAGAGCGT
>JACXVL010000180.1:50675-89775 GCA_014898675.1 Athelia sp. TMB
AAGTGAGTCACCGTGAAAGATTTGTGTTTGCTGGAATGTTTCTTTCTTGGTTCGATCTGAATCAAGACGCTATGGTAGCGTCAGTATTCACACGATTGTGTCGTTGCAGTGCTCACCAATGTGTCGACAGACGGTCCGGTGGGGCATTTGCGACGTCCATCGCCCAGAGCGATATAAATCGGAGCGCGCCACTCCAGACATTCTTCCAGTGGTTGAAGTCGGCGAGAAGCTTCTCATCTTCCACGTCACGGCAACGCTTTTTGTGCTGAGGCCATGATCTTCTCTGACAACTGCGACTGAAAGAAGATTTCATTATGAATTGCATGTTGATGTGATTCTAGGCGAATAAGAACCTGCAGTAACGCACCATACTACGCAAAAAGTTGAAATTGAACGGGTGATTTTCACGGGGCAAGAAGATTGACCTTACCGGCATTTCTCACAGGCCCTGAGATTCTCGCGACCACATATCTTGCCACAGTCGCTGCACGTCTCCTTGCCGTGATACAGGCTGGCATAAAGTTCTTGTTCTGACATGGTGGTAAGTGGAATACACGTGAAGTCGCTGTGTCGTAAAGGTTAATGAGATAATTGATATGTTTATAGCGGCCGGAGTTCAGACTTGCGCCACTACAATGCTGATCAGTGTTCAGGACAAGTATATAGTCCACATCATTGTATCTCATCAAGTACTACACGTATTGCCTACTGGCATCCAAGGCCAGAGGTCCACGCCCTTATATTACACGTTCAGGCAGGCGGGTGAAACGGCGGCAAGGGAACATCATCTATCACCGTGTTGTATCGCCCAACAGCTGATATCAGATAGCGTTGTATTCCTGAAGCTGCACCATATAACTCGAGTCAATTCTCCCGCTGATGAGAAGACAACTTACGATCTCCGGCATCAATGGCATCCTTCAGTCCTTCATCCCAATAATCGGCGCTCTGTTATGTAGAGTCAAAAGAGTTCCGCAAAAATAATAAGGAAGAATCACCAGCTCAGACACATCTTTATTGCGCGCTCTGGCGTTTTCCATTTCCCGATCGGTGTATCCAAACCAAATTTGACGAAAGAAGGACTCGCAAATAAGAACAATTACCACGGTGTTGTCGCCTCGCTGATCGTTCTGGAATGTCTCTATGAGTTTCGCGGGACCTTTATTCTTCTTGCACAGCGCGATGAAAGCCTCTCGTGTGAGCACTTGCCCTCCCATCATCTTGTTGAAACAAGAGCGACGAAGCGAGATTTAGAGCGCTATCAAATATATAAGGCATGTAAGCTTACAGTGAATGCTTGGTCTCGACTCGGCGGATCGATGCGAGGCTTGATCTGTATCATGATGCTGGAGGGCCGTGGATTGCGATCAGCACATGTGTACTGACTTCTGATCTCCTTCACAACTCACCAATGAGTTGCAAGACGGTTCAGGGGCTTATTTGCAAGGTCCATAGCCCATATTGCGATGTAACGCAAAGCTCCGTTCCATGTATTTTTCCAATGTATAAAATCCGTGTGCAGCTTGTCGTCCTTTGGATTCGTTGTAATCACCTTGTTGCAGCGTAACTTATGCTGAGGCCATGCGATCTTCTGGCATTCACGGCTGATAATAACGATCAGGGTCGAAAACCAGTAACAAACCGAAGGCGCGACAACCTGCAATAGCGCACACAACTGCACGTATGATACAGTCATAAATTATCCATGATAGATTACGGGGAAGCAACTCACCGGCATCGCGCACAGGTCTTGAGATTGTCACGACCTGCAATTGAGCCGCAGGCACTGCACGTTTCCTTGCCGTGATAAACGCTGGCATAAACATCTGAAGAGGACATGGTGGTCAACTTGTAAGTGATTATCGGGGCCAATTACGTTCACTATTCAAAGTGGCTGAGCACGAAAACTCGTGGTCTTCCCATTCCGCCTAGTGATATCTTGCCGAATTCGATATATTCCTCGGGATCGGCTTCAAAATGCCATACTCGATTTCGGATGTGCATCACTGTTGCAGACCTGGCAGTGATTTATGTCACAAAACGTATGTGCTGGAAAATTAGAAACGCGACTGCAGTGAAGGCAGCCTCATGTTAGCGGGATGTGGACAGTCCATAATATCAGTCATGATCTTTGATCAATGTAATCTCGCAATATATACTTGATGACATGCCAACCTTGCCGCACGGTGTCCTAGCATCTCGTAACCTCAACATAATGTGCGCGGCGTAATTTACAACAAACCCAAATGTAAAGTAATAGCGGACAGGAAACTATGCACCATCATTACCTAGAAATCCCATATCAATATATGAATTCTGAATGGTTGATTTCGTCTGACGTACCAGATTCTTTTGTCCACTCGTCGTGTCGCTTGATATCCTCTGCGGTCACCGTTGGCCGGACGCTCTCCAAAGACTTGACAAAATCTTTGATAGTGAGTGGCGGTTCGAGGAGCTCATCTGACTCGATATCGGACCAGGTCTTCTCCACGGCGTCAGGATCTCCTGGTGAACACGGGGTCCATTTCAGGCCAGGCGAGTCTTCATCAGTCACCTGCTTGAAGTGTGTCGCAGAAATGACCTTTCGGACAGGTTGCATGAGTGCGTCTCGCACTACGATGGCTATATCTGAGCCAGAGTATCTAAAAACGGATTAGTATACGGTTTGTGGACAACAACAAACAGCATACCCGTCTGTGCGGTCTGCTAGCATTCGGTAGTCTTTGGGTGTCATTTTGCATGGGGTCGAGCCGACATGCAGCTCGAACATATGTCTTCTTGCGTCAACGCTGGGGAGGGGTATGTAGATTCTCTTCTCAAATCTAGGAAGTGTTAATTTGGCATATATTTGGTTGGGATAAACAACAATACCACTCACCGTCGTTTAATACCGATATCAAGTTGCCATGGTATGTTTGTTGCTCCTAGCACTAGAACGCCTGTATCATCGTGGCCAACACCGTTCATCTGAACGAGGAACTCCGTCTTTATCCTTCTTGACCCTTCGGATTCCCCGTCACTTCTGGATCCTGCAAGGGAATCGATCTCGTCGATAAAGATGATGGCAGGCTTCTGTTCTCGTGCCATCTCGAATAGGTTCCTCACCAACCTACAAAGAGATTCTCAACATTCTCTTCGTGATTTTTCGAGGAAAACGGTCCGTACCTTTCGGAATCACCTTGCCACTTGCTGACGAGGTCACTAGAACTAACGCTGAAGAAGGTACTCTTGGATTCCGTGGCGACTGCTTTGGCGAGATAGGATTTACCCGTTCCTGGGGGCCCGTAGAGCAGAATCCCCCGCCATGGCGTACGTTTGCCGGTGAATAGATGTGGGAACTTTATGGGCAGGATGACCGCCTCCTTAAGTGACGCCTTCGCTCCCTCCAGCCCAGCTACGTCGTCCCATTTGACGTTCGGCTTCTCAGATAAGATCGCCCCCGACAGACCCGCTCGCAGCTTCTTCACTTCCGGATCTCCATCGTCCTCTCCATCCTTCCTGCCACAGCGTGTCAGGCAATGTGAAACGAAAGAGTGATCAAGGATCGACCCACTTCTTAGCTCCGTTGACAGTGCCATCGGCTCCAACAACGGCCTTTGCTTTCTTGTCTGCAGCAGTGGCTAGGTGACCCTTCAGCGTCTCAGCACGCGCGAGATACTCGTTTATCTTGGTCCGAATGAGAAGCTTAGATTTCTCATTCTTCTCGTCTGCAGCCCGGGCAAGTTCGGCTCAGCCATTCGTATGGCTCTAGTAACAAAATTACGCACACTTTAAAGCAAGCATAAAATAGTCCAGCGAGTTCTGATATTGCTTGTAAGCTTCGACATAGTTCTGCTTGACATCTTCGTCAATCGCACGTTGCACGATCTCGATGGCTTTCTGGATGGCCGATCATTCAGTACAGTGGTGAAAGGATCTTAGCGGCTTATTACATCTAAGCTAGTCGAGTTGGCCATCTTCGTCGACCAAGAGGGAGAACGGCGTCAGTCAAGAGCGCAAAGGGTAGCAAGGTGGTGAACGTCCTGCGGAAGCACTGGGCAATGATGAGGCGTCGCTTGAAAAGGCACACCCCCTGTGCAATCCCCCTGTCGGTATTTAGCAACGCCCGCAATTCATTTCGACCATTTCATTCCCTTTCACCGAATCCTGAGCATTTGTTCTTGGCAATCGTGACGCGTATGCTTGTTATGTCCTCGAAGATTCTCACGTTGCTTTCATTTTCCTCATGTATTGTGTTTATTTTCACATCGGTTTGGACAGGTTTGGATTCGATCATACATGCTGCAGTGATCTGCTACAAGAACAGCATGCCTTGCAGCCCGCAGCTGCGGCCTGTCAAGACAGCACAACTCCAGCAGGGATCTAACTGAGATCTCGCGCGGATAAAGCATGTTGAGGCGACCCCGGGCCTTCTGGCAGATTCTGGCTGTGCCGCCGAACCTAAAGCGAACCTTGCAAAGCGCCATCATCCGCTTTCGGAACGGCCCGTTTGAAATCGTATATAACAGCAACCCCTTTGGTGGCCTCTTGTCACAAAAATCCCCTCCTTCAGGCCCCCCTCAAAACCCGCACCGTCCACTAACCGAGCATCGCTTGTTGATAATGCCTGCCACTACTCGCAGCCATACAAGAGGCCCTAGGAAGGCACCTATCAAGCTCCTCCCCGCTACCCCTGAGGAACTGAGATCATACCTGTCGAATAACAACCTGCGTGATGGAGATCTTTACGAGACATCACATCCCCTTAGTATTGAGCAGCCTTGGTCATATTCATTCCAGGTTTGTGTTGCGCAGAAAATGCTTGTGCATGACTAACGTAACTTACTCAGCGTGGCGAAAATGTTTGGATTAAGCTTTGCGGTAAATGGTACCCAGGCAGGATTTGGGGCCATAAAATCCTGAAAGGCCTTACCCAAGATCGCAAGGTTAGTCTTATCACTGGCGCATCTATGTTTCAGAAGTAAGCTAACCCGCGCGACAGGATGAATGCTTGTACTTCTGTGTCTATTTCTGGGGCAAGGCTCGCAAATTCGTGTCTCCCATGAACGGCGATGTCAAACCGGACACGCCCCACACACGGAAGTTGCTCAAGGAAGCTGGCTGGGCGACTTGAGGCCCGCATCATCTCGCTCTGGGTCCATTCTTTCGCGGCCACCAGGCCGCATGCCATCACACACAACACACAACGTCGGCCCGACCGGGGAAATGAACTGGCAGAATAGTCGATGACGGTCCGAGGACTTTCGGCATTGGCTCCGAGTGTGCACGACGGGGCAGGCGTGGTCGGGTCTTATGAAGGACGCTATGAACATGCTGGCGAGACAGATGGCCCTGGAACTTGAGTGGTTTGCTGACATTGCTGGTCGTCTGGACACTTTTTGGCTGGAGACGTCATGGATGAGGACCTGTTGAGGCACAGGTGAATCTGTGATGCGAGGCATACTTCTCAAACACGGATGATATTCATTTCTTGGGTATGGATATGTACTTTCACTACTACGAATATATTAGCGTGAACGCATCCTTCAGGGGAGCGACGTAATGCAGATTTCTTTGCTCCTGCGTCGACTTCCTCATCTTGGTTAGTTTCAGGGCCGATGTATGCTGAAACTTGGGTGTTCGTGTGCCATCAGTTTCACTCGTAACAGTGCGTTGGAGGTTGGCATGAATAGTGAAATTGCAGGAGCGTATACCCGACTTGTCAATTTGAACAGGTCTGGCAGATGAACTGGATATCAATCTGAGCTAGCACTTAGGAATATGAGATGCGTGGACGAGTCCATCAGATGATCTTGTGATCTTGTAGCTGCAGTGTCGCCGACAGAATACTCGAGTATGAATTCATATGACCAGGCTTAGATATAGTCGACAGCACTGTTCAATCGATCAGCAAGATAAATAGTTTTATCACAGCCAATTATACAGATCGAACATTTCAGCACTATGATTAGATGCGCTTCAAGCATTCTCGATCAGAATTCTTGTGCGACATCAGGAAAGAAGAAAATCGCTTCAGATCAATAGCCAGTGGATTCCTGAAATTGTAAAGAATTGGTCTTCGAGATTTTGTAGTGAGCTCACTACCGCATTGGTAGCTCAGAAACTCGAGCAATTTCGGGAATATTCGATCCGAAGAACTAAAGCTCCCCAGAATATGAAGCCGATAGGCTGAGGGGCTGGATTCAGCATCCAAGATCTTGATGTAAAGCCCCGCGAGGCTGGAACCACATCAATATTCAATAGCAATCTTCGAGTCCGAGTCCGCAGCGCGATTCCAGTGAAGAAGTCGTGGAAGGATGCGAATGGGGTTGTTAGGATCCTAAAATTCACCCCAGGACAGGCCCGAATCTCTCCGAATCTCTGCAAGAGATCTTATGGGGAAGATACTGGGGTGTCTGCGTGCAACGCAATGCGCAATGAGGTTGAAATTGAAAAGGTAATGTTCACCGTCAAAGGAAGGGAGTGTCAGTTACGTAAGATTAACAGTTGTCGACTCGGCCCAATCTCGGTCTGTGATCCGAATGCCCAAGCTTGATCATGGCCCCTACTTCAAAAATCATCTTGTGTCGGCACTCACAAGCAGAGCATAACGTCGACTTAGACTACAGCAGTGAGTGTGAACTGCACTCGTACCCAGTTAGATGAGCTCATATATGCAGTTCCCGACGCGCCATTAACCCCACTGGGCAAGAAGCAATCGGCAGCCCTAGCACCCCAGATCCCCGATTTGCAAAAGTCGGTAGACCTGATAGTCACCTCGGCGCTTAAGCGGACGTTGCAAAGCACGAAGCTCGGTTGGGGGCCAGCAGTAGAGCGTTTGGGAATCAAGCATGTCATCTGCCTACCTCAGGCGCAGGAATGCAACGAGCACCCTTGCGATACCGGGAGTTCGCGACAAGATCTAGAGGCTCTCGATGAATTCAAAGACTTTAATTTTGAGCTCCTAACGGATGACTGGAACAGCAAGAAAGGGTTCTACGGTACGTTTCTTACCATGACCGGGCCCATCCTCCTTTCCACTCATCCTCTCCTTAGCGCCAGACGCCGAGTCACTCGCCAACCGCGCCCGTTGGGTGCGGCAGTTTCTTCGAGACAGACCCGAAGCAGAAATTGTGCTTGTTGCCCACGGAGATTTCCTTCGACGAATCACTTGCACAGCGGAAGGACCCAGCACGTATCAGTGGAGGAACGCCGAAGTGCGGGTGTTTGAGTTTGACCCGAAGACTGTGGACGGTCCGGATTGCTTCCTGTACCAACGGGAAATCGTGGCGGCTGCTGGGGGATATGCACAAACGAGCACAGAGATGGACATTCTTGAGGGGCATTTGCGATAGGTTTGTGACTAGAGATCCATAGAATGATTACAGTTATAGATGCAACCTCCTGTACTCAGCCTCAGGCCCTGTTTTCGCCGCTCCGGCTTTCACAGATTTGACTAGAGGAATTTTGGGATAGATGGTTTGGCTATATGATGAGAATAGGGAAAAGGGACAAGCGAAAGATTTCAATGAGCACCAGGAAAGCCTAATTGAACATAACTGGGGAAGATCGATGAGACAGAGGCACGGTTTATACTACACATCAGCGTACAGAGGCTCTCTTTGAGAGACTACCCTCGGCCTGGGCAACTTGCCGGCCGCGTTTGTGAGTGACTGCGTTTAGGATGTTCGAGGCAGCCGCGCACTAAGACGCCTAGGGGAAGAAAATGACCAGTGGAAGATCCAGACTCTGGTGTCACCTTTGATATAGCTGCGAGAGTAATAATGGCAGTGGAGTATTCGATCTTTGCGCGCAATGACAGTTCGCAGCGT
Organism: Athelia sp. TMB; assembly: GCA_014898675.1. Classification (NCBI taxonomy): domain Eukaryota; kingdom Fungi; phylum Basidiomycota; class Agaricomycetes; order Atheliales; family Atheliaceae; genus Athelia; species Athelia sp. TMB. The sequence continues at coordinate 58,487 of JACXVL010000180.1, forward strand.
ATGGATGATGATCAGCCTACACACTACCCATCATAAGATTCGTTCAACGCGTCCAATTCAGACAGGACGTCAACTCAGCATGTTCCGTTTCTGCTCGCATTGTAGGATGCCAATCAATGCTCAAAGTAACCGACCTGAATAGCCATTTGAAAAGAATGCTCTGCCAGAGATCGATACACATGATATTCGCACAGGTGAACGAGGGTGAACGAAAAGAGAAATGAGAAGGGGTGGTGTCAATGGCTCGTCTGTGCGCAGAGTCAGATTGAGTCAGGGGATCAAAGAGGGGCAAACATATCGGGTTGAACTAATGATTCGTAAAAGTTTTCAGACTGAGAGCTTCACTATAGAGCAGTTGTACTTGCAAGGACACGGCGAGCGGTGACAGGAAGATTTTTCAAATTTCGAGCGCACAGCCTTACATAAGAACTGTCATGTCAGAGTCATGTGTGCGTTCATGCCACCTCCAAGTTCTTGATGAAGAGAAAGAATGTCAAGTAGCTCGGTTATGGAGGAAGCATAGATGATAATAGGGGAAGGATGTATATGCACTGAGCATAATGTGACTTGGTATCATGACCAGACAAGAAACGTGTGAAATTGGGCCGTCACTCGGCGTCCAGCGAGCGCGTCAGTATCATCAGCATGTCAAAGAACAAACTCATCTCCCTATAAATAGGGGACTCGTAATGTCCTAAAAACTCACTCAGTTATGGCTGTATATGGAAAGGCTTAAAAAGGCACCGAGGCGACAAACGAGCAACGGGGACGAGTTCTCCGCCAATTTATGGCCTTACCCAACAAGTGTGCCTAAGTATCGCATGGATTTCAGAAATACCATTGTCTGGCCCCTGCTCGGTACGATGACTGTTGACTATATGTATACTCCCACATGTCTTATAATTATCCATCTCCGTTTAGTTTATCGGGTCGGGACTGTGGAAGTTGATGCCAAACTCTCAATCCGTAAAGATGTGGTCGTTGCTTGAGTCAAATGAGGTGGGATATTGGCGAGGTATGATTGAGAGGTCGATAAGAGATCCTTGGAAGGCCGACAGAATAACATAATATATGGCACAAAAATATGTTATGAATGTCTACGGGCCAGCAGATAGCGAGGGATATATGGTATCTCAACCGTGACAGGACTTGAAGAAATGTTAAGAAATGTTTGTTTGTCGTCGAGGCAAAGCCTCAGATATGACTGCGAGACAAGGCAAATCGCTTAGTAAGTGATAATGAATGGAGAAAGTATGGCACACCTTGCGTTCGCGGCTGTTCAGTGGTAACTTTGCCCCTTTCCCCCTCTTCGTCACACGCATTGACAATGTTCTCTTGAGATGAAGGCCCTCTGTAGCAGCACAGCCCAGATTTCCACTCCCTCAAAGTAGCGAGAGCTACTAATAGATCTTTGACAGGCACAGTCAAGACTCAATCATTGTCAGAAAATGCAATAGACACACGATTTGGACTGTTGGTAGAGCTAGGAACATTTTGTGGAACGGCATTCGGTTCTGCTTGGCAAGGCACATTATCGTGCGTTGGAGATATGGGGTTGCGTTTGAAGGAGTGGCTAAAAGTAGCATCATCAAGTTTTTTGGCTTCCTCTATAGCGCGAGCCATTTCTTCTTTCGCGCGAGCTTTTCTCGGCGCTGCACGTGCTCGCGCGTCTCTATATAGACTGAGATATAATTTCGGCGTTGAGAATAGAAACGGGCCATGATAGTAGTGAACGTACCTTTCTATGAATTTGATCTCTGCCAAGAGGTCCTGAGGGTCTGCTAATGTCGATACGGAAGTAAGATCATAAGACAAAGATGCAATTGGGGGCGGCACCGGTCTTGACGCGTCGTCTTCATTGAGGGAAGCGGCCCGATTGGTACTACCTTGGGATGAAACGGACTGGATCGAAGTGGTAACACTTTTCTGTGCATCACTAGACGCTGGGGAAGCAGCACGTCCTTGGACGTTAGCCAAGGGCGCGAGACTGACTCCTTGTCGCACTTGCATCAGTTCCGCTCTTCGCGCCTTATCTTCGTAGATAGCGGCGATGTGCTTGGCACGAGTCATTAGAGGTAGTTTGATACGCCTAGTATTCTTTGCATATTTCCGCGAGACGCGGAGGGTGACGGTTTCGAAAGATCCATGGTAGCAGTGAGTCCAACCGGCAGGGAAGGGGCTACTGGGAATGATTGGCTCGCGAGATGGATGGTCGGTGTTTGGAAAGACAGGTGTGCACATATCCTTTTCAATGAACTCTTCCGAAGATGACTTCGGGAGGCCAGACCGCAGCAGATGAACCAGGTAGTTGGTGTGCTCTTGATCCTCATCGTCCTCCCAGTCGCCATACTGGAAGCGTTTAAGTCCTTCTCTCTCGCTAAGTAAGATACAAATGTACATACTCTAGCGATATAGCCCACATATACTTTTCGAACAGCATGGTGAGCTGACGCGGTGGTTTCAACATCCTCCAAGACCTCCACACTCTTGACCGGGTCAAGTTTGATGGTCACGTATGTAGCGAGCTCAGGGAAACGGAAAGTTCCCTCTTCTCGGACGTCAGTGTTCGTGGAAGACATGGAGTGTGTACACGAGAGAAAATGGTAAGAAAATGCAGGGCTTGAGCCGATCAAGGGCCGCTTCCGTAACTGGCGGGTCACATCCGAGTCACACCTGGGGCTTGAGTTGTCGACTTTTCGCCGATTTCGCACGGCCCAATCCGGCGATATCTCACGCTCGCGCGCCAAGGATGCCGTTTAGACTCGAGAAGCCAGGAACATGCCGTATATGATGACATACGACACAAGCTAAGTCAGTCTCAAGAAATTTGTGCAAGTAGAGCTGCAGGAGTGAGTGCGCGTGATTGATACACCATTGTGAACAAGCAAGAGAAGCCACTGCAGAGGGAATAAGTGCAAACAACAATTTATTGGGCTATTTAGTACAAAAATTATCTATGTTATATGCGGCTGTAGATAGTGTGGCTGTTAATGTAATAGACATTAGTGGGAGAAGTGGGGCATACAAGCAAGGAGACAGGAAGAAGCAGGAGCCGGAAGTTGAGAGTAGAAGGAGATGAGAGGAGGAGGGAGGAGGGAGGGAGGGAGGAAGGGGAGAGCCTTTGATCAGTTATTAACATACCAGAGAGCAAGTAGGGAGATATACCAGTGAAGGGGATGGAGGAGCTGACGTAGATAAGTAGCACAAAGTATTTGTTCAGCATTGAACAGTTAGAAGTGGGATGAGACGCACCTGACACTACCATAGCTGCAGGGCCCAGCACTGACCAAAACAAGGCAACTAACGGGTGGAAAATTCTGGAAAGTGTTCCAGGAGAAGCAGCACCGGCATGGATAATAAATGTGTAGCGCAGAAGGGCCCATCTGGTGCGCAACACGTAGAGGACACCGAACCCAGGAGATGCGTGGTGGGGAGAGAGAAAGGGAGGCACGAGAAGGTAATGAGAGGGCAACGGCAACCAATAGAATCATTAGTGCGGGAAGCTGTGGATGTTTTAGAAGCAACCCATATTGGGACTTACAAAATCGGCGAAAAGTCAAAGATTCTGGGCGGCTGGCAAAAGCTGTAGTAGAAGCCCCGCGCAGAACCACCGAGCCCTAGTCTAGGGTTAGAAAACAACGTTCTTTTATTCCTCGGTGTCAGACAGTGATCAAGCATTTTTACATAGCCGAGCAGCCGGCATCTCGGGTGGGGCTCATTAGATGCGACGTGTCACATACCGGTCACAAGCTCCCAGCTACACGGTGCAGTTGTATGTGGCCTACATGTGCTGTTGCAAGTGCCATGCGCAGTTCTACACCACCACCAATAGTATGTGTATGTGAAGGCTCTGTAGGCTGTAGTAGTTAGAACATATATAATGAGTGCTGCAAAATTCTGAGTCTACTCACCAATCCAACACCAATCCCCCCTGCCTTCTCTGAATCATACGTTCGAATGGACGCAGCTATCGCAATGCTAGCATCTCGCAACTTGACACCGGCAGCCTTTGTTGCTGGCCTCGCCGAGAGCGAGGAGTACGATGGCCACACCCGCGACCTATTCACAAAGAGCGAGGGCGACTTTGATCTGGAACCAGCAAGCGCGCTTGCCAAAGCGCTTGCTGACTAGCTCGCGAATATTATCTTCAGTCCATATGATCTTAGGCATGTGCGAAAGATGTGAAAATGAGACGCGAGGACGAGACGCGACGAAGCGTGACAACGCGCCTCAGATCGCGAGGCTCAAAATGGTAGCTCGGTAGCACAAGCACCCATATATATGGGCGCACAAGAGGGCACAAAGTATCCCGCGCCACAATCACGGACCCCATCAAACCAGACCCAGGGGCTTCCCCGAAAAGGAGCTTCGGGGCAATTGCGATCGGCGGCGACGTCTCGTTGCCATTTTCCTTCGCTCACCACCACCACCACCACCACCCCACCACCTCTTCATCCTCTCTTGAGTCTTCTCCCCCTCTGCGTGGTCAGATGCGCTCATATCTATGATATCCACCTTCATCTTGACAGATATCTGCCAGGCCTTCTCCTAGAGCTTTAGGGATGGGTGGTCAGGATGGTGTTTAGCCTTGGGATTGAACGGGCGGGTTTCCATTCCCCGCTTAACAACTAGCTTACAGATACAGTGTAGGTAGCTAGCAATGCATTGTTCATTCTCTCCAAGGCGCCCCAGCTTTCCCATTACCCCCTTTTCAGCCCATAGCAATTTACTGAACAGTGATCTTGCTCGGTGCTGCCATTGTAAATATTCATGTACATACCACATAATGCAAGGCCTATTCCTATCATACATTCTGAAAGCACTTGTAAGGAATATCCGTCATAGTGAATCCAAGCCAGCCTCTCCTAGTACTGGCATAGACTATTTTATCAGAAACAAAGTATACTATTACAATGATACATAGAACAAGTCAGAAACTGGATAGAAAGGTGGGATGAAAGGTGACTATGTACTAATACACGCAGTGATGTGTTATGATCATCGAATGCAAACGGCGGGAACGATGGCGGCGACGACGCGTTGCCGCCGCCCGATACTCCTTTTCGGGGAAGCCCCTGGGTCTGGTTTGATGGGGTCCGTGATTGTGGCGCGGGATACTTTGTGCCCTCTTGTGCGCCCATATATATTTAGTGTTTCGAATACCCGAGGCCTTTGAGAAAAGCCGTTTTCCTAACCCTAGATTAGGGCTCGGTGGTTCTGCGCGGGGCTTCTACTACTGTTTCCGATCAGGAACTGAGCCAGGCTGGCGTAGAATTTGTACTGCGCGATGTTAAATCCATGTATTCCCTTTATATCACCTGTATGGCCTCTAGAGATCATTTTTTGATTTATTGGTGACAAAAAAAAGTGTGTTCAAAGGCGGAAGATGGTGCTACAAATATTTTGGTAGATAAAATTAAGGTTTTTTCCACAAGCACCGATGTGAGCCATTTCAGCTCACTGCACATTGCACACTTTTATCGCATTCAAAGTCCCTTGTCTGGTTGTCATATTAGAGCTTGAGTACTTGGCAGTCTATATCTCAGTTCGCAAGTCAGCAGCTCGCGTGTATCCTATGTGGTCGCCCATTTTCCTGAGCCAGTTTGCAATTTCGGGCATATTACATTAAAACCTGGCATGATTTATGCTTTGATTGGACTTTTACCGCAAATTAAACCTGTAGTCTAGTGCAGTTGACTGCAATCTACGTATTACAAAAAAGATGAAGACGATACATTGGACGAATGTTGAGAAATTCGAGTTTGACTCACTTCGTTGTTTGGCTCAGTTCCTGATCGGGCACAGTACAGCTTTTGCCAGCCGCCCAGTAGAAAGTGAGAGGTGTTAGTGGTGATATAAAAGGAAATTGCTTGTATGTGTTATTTTGTGGCTGAAATACAAAATGATATGTACCCCATCTCTCGATATGCAGCCTCCACTTTCTACTCGTGCGGCTGGTTTTAGGAGCCTGGGTTAATCGGCTGGTTGGACTCCAGACCCTTCTGACAGGGTTCCCAAATTGGGATGTCAGAAGGGTACTGTGTCCGAGACTACTCACTCAGAGCATTCTGCTGATATACACTGCGCACACTTGGCGCACACATACCCCTCAAATTTTGCCCATATGTCTTTCTGTACCATCCCTGCTTGCTCACTCGACCTGCGTCGTTTGCCAAATCAATCATCCACGCCAGCGGCCATTGGAGATATCATGTCCGAATATGTCTCCGCGCTAGACCCCATCGACAAGATCATCAAAGATCATGAGCAGCACTCCCGAAGCAACAAGCCGACTAGCGAAGTTGGCTCCAGCATGAAGTCCGGATCAGCCAAATCTTGGCGGCCGTCGCAAAAATCGGAGGGCACTCGAAAGGGTAGTAGGCCAGTGATAGTACTTCAGGATGACAAAGTTTGCTTCATGGGAACCTTCGAGGGGCGTGACCCAGAGACGTTACCTGATCTCCTCCGTCGTTTCCTCATTCCTGTATGTACAACAAAGAGGGATGAACAACACCCGCCCCATCTGCACACTACACCCACATGGCAGGTGGACAGTGACAGGCCTGCATGGGTCTTAGCTTGTCCAACTCCAAAAGGGTCACTGTTGTTGAGAAAACGCTGGAAAACTGTTCATGGGGAACAGCTCACGCACTACACCGTCGACTCTGAAAATCTGATTGCATTGGACGTGGCTGCCGACGAAGCACGCGAAAAGTTTGATGCTGAAGATCCGGCGATCCAGGAGAAGGAAATTGTCGAATTCAAAGTGAGTGTCACAAAAGTCCCGTATTCCTCATTGACGAAGATACACACTCACATTCATATCCAGCATTGGAAATCAAAGGATGAACGGAGGGAAAGCTCAGGAAACGCCACATCTCCCGAAGATGATGTAGTGCACCCGTCGGGTGCGGCAGTTTCTTCGAGACAGACGTGAAGCAGAAATTGTGCTTGTTGCACTTGCACAGCGGAAGGACCCAGCACGTATTAGTGGAGGAACGCTGAAGTGCGGGTATTTGAGTTTGACCCAAAGACTGTAGAAGGTCCGGATTGCTTCCTATACCAGCGGGAAATCGTAGCGGGATAGGATACGCACCAACGAGCACAGAGATGGACATTCTTGAGGAGCATTTGCGATAGGTTTGTGACTAGAGATTCATAGAATGATTACAGTTATAGACGCAACCTCCTGTACTCAGCCTCGGGCACTGTTTTCGCCGCTCCGATTTTCATCCAGATTTGACTAGAGGAACTTTGGGACATATGGTTTTGCTACATGATGAGAATAGGGGGAAGGGACAAGCGAGAGATTTCAATGAGTACCAGGAGAGCCTAATCTGACATAACTGGGGAAGATCGATGAGACAGAGGCACAACGGTTCCTAACACACAGCAGCATACAGAGGTTGTCTCTGAGAGACTACCTCGGCCTGGGCAACTTGCTGGCTGCGTTTGTGAGCGACTGCGTTTAGGATGTTCGAGGCAGCTGCGCACTAAGATGCCTAGGGGGAGGAAACTCCGGTGTCGCTTTTAATATAGCTGCGAGGGTGATAATGGCAGCGGAGTATTCGATCTTCGCGGCGATGACAGTTCGCAGCGCATGGATGATGACCAGCCTGGGCACCACCCATCAAAAGATTCGTTCAACGCGTCCATTTCAGACAGGACGTCAACTCAACACGCTCCGTTTTCTGCTTGCATTGCTGTATGCCAAGATATGCTCAAAGTAACCAACCTGAATGGCCATTTGAAAAGAATGCTCTGGCAGAGACCGATACACATGATATCCGCACAGGTGAACGAAAAGAGAAATGAGAACGGGTGGTGGCTTGTCTGTGCGCAAAGTCAGGTAGAGTCAGGGGAGCAGAGAGGGGCAAAGAGATCGGGTTGCACTAATGATTCGTAAAAGTTCGCAGACTTAGAGCTTTACTATAGAGCTGTTGTGCGTACTTGCGAGGACATGGCGAGCGCTGACTGGAAGATTTTCCAAATTTCAAGCGCACAGCCTTACATAAGACCTGTCATGTCAGAGTCATGTGTGCGTTCATGCCACCTCCAAGTTCCTGATGAGAAAGAATGTCAAGTAGCTCGGTTAGGGAGGAAGCATAGATAATAATAGGGGAAGGATGTATATGCACTGAGCACAATGTGACTTAGTATCATGACCAGACAAGAAACGTGTGAAATTGGGCCGTCACTCGGCGTCCAGCGAGCGCGTCAGTATCATCAGCATGTCAAAGTCACTTCAACTTTAGCTTTTAGTAAGCTGTTATTCCCGAAAATTTCCCGCCAACGGTTAAGCCCCGCATTATTATTGCTCTCATGAAGTCAACCAGGAATTATCACGAAACAGCGCTTGCCAACTTACCCCGCGATTATGATGGTGGTCAGAATTCGAGGAGAGCATGTCGGAAGGTGACTGTCGCTTTTTCGATAATATGGACTCGGAAATCCCGAAAAATCGCCTCAAGCGAATGTCAAAGTCATGGAAATCGATTGGACGTGGCGCTTGCCGCGATCACTTCCATCCATATCACTCGGAAATACGGCAAATATTTGCAACCGTAACACCGAGGTTACTCAGTCCGAGGTATAGCAGCACTTGTTACAGCGGTCCCCAAGTCGATATGGACCGGAAATCGAAAGGTATGCTTGTTCTGTTTGGACGTCGCCGGAGTAATCAACCTGGCTCCGAGGCTCGGACCATCGATAAAATTGTTTTTGAACTATCGAGCTGTCGTGGGTCGACTATTTCATAGGCTATCAAAACACTGACCGTATGTAGCCATTAGCATACGTTTAGCGGTTTGAGACTGCAAGACATTGAAGATGGATTTTGGATGTTGTAGACCAGTGCTGTGCGGTAGGAGAGGGAATTGAAGAAATGGATGATCGGATACTCAATTTGGTTGCAGTGCTTGTTTCTTCCAGCGATGACGCATAACGTTACATCTCTCGATTTCCAAAATCATGGGCCAGCGTATCAACACTTTTCGACTTGGACCCAGCCGTGCGTGTAGCTATAGCCTAAACGGCTAAATTAAAGGTGCCAAAATTGTGCCAGCTCAAATCGAGATGCACCTGCTGACCCAGTTGTCCCTCTCCCATCCTCTTCCCGACGATGTCCCTTGACCGTCCCGACGATGTCCCTCTCCCATACCGACGATGCCAGAAAAGCATATATAGAGCACGCAATTCAGGCCTCTTCTCCGATCATCGTTCAAGATGGCCAAGTCACTTTCTCTAGTCGCCCTCTCCTCCCTTGTGGCTCTCGTTTACGGTCAGCAAATTGGTACCAACACCCCCGAGGTCAATCCTCCGCTCACATGGGAGACCTGCAAGTCCGGCACCGGTTGTACCTCGGTCGCTGGCTCAGTCACTATTGACGCGAATTACCGCTGGACTCATAATGTGCGTCTCATGCGAGTTCCTTATCTTCGCATTGGTCTGCCGCTAACGTCTCGTTGTGTTTGCAGGTGGGTGGCTATACAAACTGCAAGGAGAACTCTGGAGCATGGAACTCTACCATCTGCACGACTCCCACTTCCTGCGCGCAAGACTGCGCGGTCGAAGGTGTCGACTACGCGACCTCGGGTGTCGCAACATCTGGAAATGCCCTTACCGTTACCCTCACGACCGCCACCAACTCGGGCCCACGTATCTACCTCCTCGATCCTACTGGCGAGAAATACCAGCTGTTCCAGCTGCTGCAGCAGGAATTCACTTTTGACGTCAACTTGGCTCAGGTGAGAATCGAGAGCTTGTCATCTACTACGCAACAAGTTCAGCCTTTGACGTCATCTCCCGCAGGTCGGATGTGGAATGAACGCCGCCTTGTACTTCAGCGAGATGGCAGCCGATGGTGGTGCCGCGCCAACGAATGCAGCCGGTGCCAAGTACGGAACTGGTTACTGCGACGCCCAATGCCCGAGCGGAGACAACTTCATCAACGGCTTGGTATGTTCTCGAGTTGCGCCCTCCTATCAAGATCCTGACCTATATATTTCGTGTGAAGGCGAACATGAACAACACTGCCCAATGCTGCAATGAAATGGATATCTGGGAGGCTAACTCCATCTCCAACGCTCTCACCACCCACGGCTGCTTGCAGAACGGACCTTATGCATGCCCCAGCAGCGGCTGCTCTGGCCAATGCGACGGCAATGGGTGCCAGTTCAACCCATACGGACAAGGCCAGCACTCCTTCTACGGACCTGGCTTGACGGTCGACACCACCAAGACTTTCACCGTCGTCACACAATTCCTCACCGACAACGGCCTGCCGACAGGCAACCTCAACGAGATTCGCCGCATCTACGTCCAGAACGGCGTCGTCATCCAGAACACTGTCTCGACCATCACCAACACCAACTCCATCACTTCGACCTACTGCCAGGTGACCGGCGCGACCGGATGGCAGAGCGTGGGTGAAATGGTTCCTTTGACCAAGGCCTTCGACACCGGCGTAGTGTTGGTTGTCAGTTTGTGGGACGATGCTTCTTCTGATGGAATGTCGTGGCTCGATGGTGGCAGCGACGGTAGCTGCACGGGTGGCATTGACACAACGGCTGCGACCATCAACGCCACCTTCTCCAACATCAAGTTCGGAGACATCAACTCGACTTACCCGTACGTGGGCCCGATCAGCTCGAGCTCAACCACCAGCCACAGCTCGACCTCGACCAGCTCGACCACCAGCCACAGCTCGACCAGCTCGACCACCAGCCACACGACCACATCGACGACGACCTCGACCGGTCCCCCCCAACCCACCCAGACCCACTACGGTCAGTGTGGCGGTATCGGCTACACGTGAGCCTTGTTTCTACCAACCTCATGGCTCAATACTAAATTACGTTCACCCAGTGGACCCACCGTGTGCGCTACTTCTTTCACTTGCAAGTACAGCAACCGTGAGTGTTCTACCTCCAGTCCGGCTTTCTAAGTCAATGCTGACTGAGCCGGCCTCGTTCAGCCTATTACTCTCAATGTTTGTAAACTGTTATTCAGTTGGGAAGGCACGAACAAGCCCTCGTAAGTAGTCCCGGCATTCACTGCATCGCTGACAGAAACCTGACTTCAATCTTTCCACTTTTTCAGTGTTCGTGAAATGTTCTCAACACACCGAGCAGAAGGCACGAAAACGTTATCAGAGGGATTATGTTGTATTTTATTCTCTTTCTATATACAAAAATTTAGAAATGCACTCTCGTCACCGTGTGGGCCTGACCAGCCTGGGCCAAATCTCAGATAACATTCAACTTGAAAAGCGTAGTATATGGCCAGATAGGCTCCTGAATAATTCGGGATTGAGACGAGTTGAAATCTAGTGGCAGGGGCTTTGGGGGTTACCTGCACCTCGAACAGAGTGGCTGTTACACTCGCTAGCAATGCCTGCTCCATGGAACCGAGGCGTAAACGAAGAAGGGTAGCATTGTCGAGCGAGCAAAGCAGGACGGAATAGATTGTGTGATTGGATCACATGCAAACGTGGTTACCTGAGACGCAGTGTACCGCACATGCCCTTGAATTAGATACATCATAATACGAAAACCCTTTGAGGATATAGTGGGGATTGATCAAATTGGAGTATCAAGACATAGTCGGTTGAGATCCAGAAGAAATCGGTATTAAGACGTCAAGCTAAACATATGTCAATGTATTTGGGATTGGTGGCTCATTTAATGAGAATCAAGAGGAAGGAATTCAGAGATGAGTTGAAGTGACCGGTGTTCACCAAACGCGATCACGTGTTGCATTAAGCACGCGTGGGAATAATCACAAAGCGATAAGATCCCCCTTTCCGAGTCCTCTTTGCCCTTTACTGCCCTTTCTCTCTCCAACCACCAATCGCTAGGTGAGCAAATCATTCTCGTTCCCGAGTTCAGTTGCTCCGGATACATGAAGAGCGACATGTAACACTGCAAGCAATCGACGCTTAGGGTCCACGCCAGCTTCGTCAATGTCAACCTCGGCGCTCTCCAACCGCCAGCCCGCCGGCGCTCTCCAACCCGCCATACGCTTCAAGAACGCCAGGCTTCACATCCAGCACTTCGTTAATCGACCTGCGCCGCCAGGCAACCACTCCATCAAGCACACCAGCCCGACCTCGACACTCGACCACCTTCAGGCTGTCTCCGCCACGCCAGCCTCCTCAAGCTCGATGGGCCTCGACGCCCAAAGTTCCTCGACTTCCGTTGCCTAACAATTCCCGTCAGGGGCGGGCCTGAGTGCGCTGGCGCCGGCGTCCTTGATGGACACGGCACCCCGTTTTGTGCCCGACCGTGTTGGTTCCGCCTTAACGATGGGGTGAAGTCCGTACGGTCGTCATCTAGTCAGTGGATTTATATGGTCCTTTTGGTCGCAACGCGTGACGAACTCGGCGCATCATCTCATATGCATGCGCACAATTTTTTGATCGTGTGACTCCTTTGGAGCTCCTCCCAAGTCGCATTCCGTGAAGGCTCCTTTTCTGAGCTCGAGGATGCGCGTATCTTGCTTCTTCCTGAGTAGTGGAAGGTCTTCGAGGGGCACCCAGTCTTGTGCACGACGCTGAGCATCGTTGTCATCTCTGCTCCGGATCTTCTTGGCTGACATCTGCTTCATCTTCGAAAGTGGTCTCGGAACGATGTTGTAGGTGAGCCTCGTCGGTTCCAGAAACGCTCTTTCCACTGAGGGATATTCCCAGGCAGGACAGAGGCTATCTAGGGCGGATTTGGGGAGTGTTGGCAGCTGGAGGCGAATGCATTCAGGGTTTCTTCTTCGGCAGTCCATGTTTCCCCCTTCGAGAGTGAACTTTGATTGCGAGAGAATCTGAATGGTCTCGTCGGGATTCGCGAGCTACTGTATCTTGAGAGGCACTGTACCCCATCGTCAATATCGCCTCTATCTCATATCACCACGTTATCTGAATCTGCTTGGTTGTTCACTGTCGCCAGCTGGGTCTGAGTCGCATCTAAGCTGAGCTGAGCCTAACTGTGCAAGGCAAAGAACTGGGCGTGTCGTCTCAAGTATCCCTCTCCGCTTCCAAGGACGCTTGTAGTTCTACTGCATCATGGTGCATCCTTAGACAGGCAGCCAAGTCGTCCACACAGCGACGACTTTGCCATTGCAGCTATTGCACGAGGTCATCATAGGAAACATTCGGGTCTCTTCCAAGGCAAGCGCTAGGTGACGCCAAATATTCTGCAGTTCGCGCAGGGCCCATGTGACATGCACTTCCAGCACTCCGCCAACGACTTGGCGTGAACGGGTTTATTGTTGGGGAGATGGCCCAGGATCGATGGATTCTCAGACTCTTCGTCCTCGAGAGTTATGGACGGATGCTGGAGACCCATTGACAACACCATCTGGGGTGCGAAACTCCTTCCTGCTGAGGCATGAATGATGAAGCCCATCCAGCTGAATAGCGAGCCTCGCGCCCTATGTAAGAGGCAGTGCGTTGAGTGATTCGAGATTATATTCAAGGATTGGGTGTGGTAGGCGAGAACGAGACTAGAGGCAGAGAGAGAGAAAACGGAGGAATGTGATGACTGCCTGATGGTTATAAGGGTAGAGGACAGGTCCAACGTAGGAGGATGAAAACGCGGTGTTCGTGGTCTGAATTGCAGATAACGCTAACGCAGTGGGTTAGATGGTGCGAGTTGAGACATCCACAGAGGCGCTGCGAATCCCGGAGTGCATCCAAGCTTTGCTCTGCAGCGATGGGGCATTCCACGCACAATTTTGAATCTCCAGGTCCCATCTCCGCCTGAGAACCTCTGAGAACAGAGCGAGAATCAAGGGCGAAGCGGCTACTAAAGACGGGTTCATGTTCTCCGAGCGGCTGCCTAATATCCAGGAGACCATTCAGCACCATGTGGGCTCGCCTTCAATGCCTTGGTCGGTCAGAACTGGAACAAAAACGTGCAGCGTGGTGTGCAGGTTTTGACGTTTGCGGGTGCGTCCACGGTGCGAAACTTAACTGAAGTCAGAACAGTATGGCGATGGCAGAAATCCATTTAGCTCTTTTGATATCTCGATAACATCTGAGCTGGGATTGTAAATAGCCTCTTCTAGCATTGGCGATTATCAACGCACCATAAAGAGAGTTGTTGGCTGAAGGCTCCAGCAGGCGACAAGCACTGTTATTGCAGGGGGGTTGACTGGGAGTACTGCGCAGTTATGACGGTCTGGCATGGTCTATGCTCAGTGGGAAACCGATCGCACCATTGACGTCGTACGAGCATGATTTTGCGACTATGTAAGCTGGCGGATACTTAGCAAGAGCGCAGGATATGGGAGGCGTGGGTGGCTGGGAAGGGGATTAATGGCGGACCGGAGGCTGCTCGTTGATCATAGCAGCATGGGCATTGATAGAACGTGTAGCTGGAGCCTCCTGGGGCTGCGAGGCTCGAAGCTCTACTGGTCCACGATGGCTACTCGGAGTATGAATGGCAAGACCTGGTCCGACTAAACGGTACGTGTCAATAAGTCAGGGACTACACTTTCGAGAAGGGCCCGCCACGCACTGCTTGCTGGAACGAATTCCTGATCATACCCGGGCCGCGAAAAGACTCAAGAAAAGGCAGGAAAAGGCAGTGTTACGTAAGACTGTCCACGTGCCTTGGACGTGCTGACTAATACAACAGTGGCAGACAAGCGCTGAAAAATGCATGCCAAGCCTCTGCCGCAGGCGATATCAGGGCGGTATATCACGACGTCGATGGTATGCAGCCATCATCCGACACCTGACCAAAAGAACGTCACTTTCAAAACGACCATCGAAGCCTATTCAGCCTAATTTCATGATTGAGTTTACCCCGCAACGGTCCAGGTGACTCGCAGTCTTGCAGGGTTCTCAGGGCGTATGTATGAGGTGAGATGAGGTGCCTAGTGAGTCCATCTCTCATTGACAACTAATTATTAATGAATATAGTCCAGTATGACCTGTGTAGATCGCGATCGGGCAAGACAACCAAAATAGCCTGCTCAACGTTTATCGGTATGTATTTGCTACTCCTGATCAACGTCTGGGATGTATTGTAACACCATTGCAGGTACATGAATGGCATGACATGGCGTGCCTATGGTGCAAGGTATCGTAGAAGCGGTGTCTGTGCCAAGGTTACACTGGTTAAGCAGGGTTAAGCAAAATTGAAGTTCGACTTTGTTGGCAGACTGACTGACTCCGACCACGCCGCATCTTGACTCTGGGCGCATCTTCCTCTTACATTTTGGCAGGAAACTCGAGCGACGGACGCACCTCGGGACTTACGAACTGCAAGAGTACTCTGTCGCCATCAAGTCGCCATGGCAGGTTGTCACAGCAAGACCCTGGCCGCAGGGGAAGGCTAATTCTGGCGGCCCGGGTGTAAGCCCACGGGTTCAGCGACGACGTCGAAGCAGTGGGCATTGGGTGGGCAGATGTCCTCGCTGAACCTTCTGACATGGCTTGGCCACCAGGCGAGCGCCAAATCAGCCGGAGTTTCCCCACAGACAAGCATATAAAAGCAAGCTCACTCCAAGGACAATTATCAACAACACTACTAGCACAGTCATGGTCGCCTTCAGTTCTTTCCTTCTCGCCGCCGCCGCCGCCGTCACTGGGGCCTTCGCCCTGCCCAGTAACATCACCGCTCGATCTGGAACGCCAAGTAGCACTGGCACGAACAACGGCTATTATTATTCCTTTTGGACTGACGGCGGTGCCGCCGTCACTTACACCAATGGGGCTGCCGGCGAGTACAGCGTAACCTGGAGTGGAAATGGAAACTTTGTTGGTGGAAAGGGGTGGAATCCCGGAGCTGCTAGGTAAGTTAAGATCTGCCCCCAACAGTGATCCTTGCTATCCGAATGCGCCCACTAAACCAATTCACGTTTTAGGTCGATCTCCTTCAGCGGTAGCTACAACCCCAACGGCAACAGCTACCTTTCCGTCTACGGTTGGACCACGAATCCCCTCATCGAATACTACATCGTAGAGGACTTCGGCACTTACAACCCTTCCACTGGCGCCACGTACAAGGGCACCGTCACTACCGACGGCTCGGTCTACAACATCTACGAGACCCAGCGAGTGAACGAACCCTCCATCCAAGGAACCGCGACCTTCTACCAGTATTGGTCTGTCCGTCAATCCAAGCGCACCAGTGGAACTGTCACCACGGGAAACCACTTCAACGCATGGGCTGGCGTTGGCCTCAAGCTTGGTACATTCAACTACCAGATCGTCGCCACCGAGGGATACGATAGCAGTGGGTCTTCAGCCATCACCGTTAGTTAAGCTGGGTATGAAGAGAATCGGGGTCGTCCCGAACAGAGGGTGAAGTGGGCCTCTTGTGTTGCATGTATCGTTTGTATGAATTCTGTATTGCATGTATTGTATATATAGATCGTTTGTCTTCGTTTCAGCCCGAACGAGTTCTTCGAATTTTGATGAGTTCAAATTTGCCAAATTTGTGGCGAATTGCCATTTGTCGCTCATATAGCTACCGAGATGATCTGTTGCCAGGACTCCGGAAGCTCCCCCTAAGCCCTGTCCGATTTTTTGCGGATTTGAGGCCCAAAATTGGCCAGATCTTTGTCCGGAAATTGCGGATTTGAGGCCCCAGGAAGGCACATGATTGTCCGGCAATTGCGGATTTGAGGCCGCAGGCCCGGTGAAATTTTGGTACATTAGAGGTGCTGACGGACACTTATGACGGCTCTCAAAAGCTTTCAGGCTGCCAGAGCGCTCAAGACTGTTCAAGTACAAAATGTATGTTGTATTTGCACCAAAGTTGCACTTGTAATTAGTCCTAGCGAGTACAGACGGCGATATGACGACAACATGAGACGGGCCGCAAACGGAGCCCAGGTTGCAGCTCAGGTTGATGCGAGCATGTTGTATTTCAACTTAACCAGATAGCAACAGGAATTCGGAACTCGTTCAACAAAGCTTCAGTTCATAAAGTTCTCGCGACCGTCCCGCGATTCACAATTCGGCTGCCTGTCAGGGTTCGAAAGTCGGGACTCGGAGGGCACCAAAGAGCGGTCCGCCCAGGCGAGAGGGCCTAAGTAGAGATATGTAATGATTTTTTGAGTCATATTACCATCTCATTTCGTTCGTATAACCCTCCGATATGAGCCGCACCGCGCCAGCGGCGAAATTTTGGGGGGGGTTTTTGAACAATCACGTGACCTTCTTTGTCCGATTTTGCGGATTTGAGGCTCTAAAGATTGCGGATTTGAGGCCCAGATTTGGGAAAATTTCGGACAGGGCTTGGGGGGAGTTTCCGGAGTCCTCTGTTGCCTCTCAACAGACCATTCTATCCTGATACCATCCTTCGAAAGTGGCTTTGGCCTTTGGTCTACCTTTTCTCAAACGAAAACTCCGCAAGAAACAGAGCTATTATGATCATCCCGCCGTCTGTTCATTGGGGATATAAAGCTAATGTGGTACATTGTAGGCATGTTTTTCAATTGTCTTCCGGGAAGCCTACATGCTCTGACATGTTCAACCGCGCCCCAATATGGGCGTTTACAGCCCACTGACGAACCGCATCCCAGTCCTTGCAAGTATGAACAACATCTAGGCGCACCCAATTGCGGTGCGTCCCCGCGTCCCACTGCGTCACGACGGGGGTCAAATCCGCGTTGCACCTGGAAAGCACGTCAGCGCTGCATCTGACTATGGGCGATAAATTCCCCCAACTGCAAAGCCCTTCGAATATTGTTCAGGCAATGATCGAGGTGGTCGAAGGGCTCTTCATCGGGTCCCCCAGGCGGGGCTATGATCCCGGTGTGGTCTTGCGGCCCGTAGTATTCTGGGTACAGAGTGTAACGGATATAGTCCTGCGTCACCAGCGAATGTGAGCATCAGCATGCATATATGTATTCGCACTTACGAGGCAATGCAGTTGATGGAAGACATCGAGGCCGACGATGTAGCGCGGATGGCCTGGCCCGGGCACGCGCATAGTCTCGTTGCTCAAATGCACGGCCTGCTCCTCGGGAATGGCGGATATCACGTATCTGTGATAGAGGTCTTTCCATGCTTTGTCGACAGCGGGACTAGGTGGCCCACTGAACTCGGACCGTTGCATGAAATTTGCCGCTAGCTGGTTTTTGTGTCCCACAAAGTCCTGCGCGGGCGCTTGACAAAATGTCAGTCCCTCGAGCGCCAATAGCTACTTTGATTGTTCTCACACCACACTTGGCTATCCCCTTTCCAAAGTACGTACTTTGAGTCTTGCGGAGGGCGCCAAGCAATGAAGAAGATGACCGCAGTAGCATTCAGCAGTAGCGAGATGAGGAAGCAGGGGACGAGGAAGCTGACGGCCCAGTGCCAGCGACGAACTACGACTGTCGGTTTCTCTGAGTCGTGTTCTTCAGGCAATAGAGAATATTGTTCATAGGCACGGGGTGTTGAAGGCATTGCGGTCGAGGGAGTGAGGAGGAATGCGGGTGAGCCCTCAAGGCTCCAAGTCTATAAACTCCTGTTTATGGGAGCATTTGCCAGTGGCACGATGCTGACATCGATTAACGGCGTGTAAAGTGGTGCACCAAGATATCCATGCTCCATTGGGTTTGTGTCGGAGGAACGCGTGGCCTCCTCAACAGCCTGTCGCGCAGATGCTTTACTCAGGAACGAGTCCAAGCAAATCGCTTGCCGTGCTTCTTTCCGCCGCTGTCATCCTTGAGAAACGGTCGTTGTAGGTCGAGACATTCCTGGTTGGAACGGAGTCCCTTGCTAACGAGAAGATCAGGTGGGACATGACAAATATTTATTTATTTTACCAAGGGCCCAGGATAGAATGTGACCAATGTAAGATATAATGCTAAATGCTTCTTTCGCTACAATTTAGGGTCGTCGGGGAATACCAAATCATCCTGGACGTGATGATGCGCGTCAAATTTGATACGCGCCGCATTCTCCCCTGCCCATGCATGGATATTTTCCCAGTTGACACAAGTGTGTACCGCGTTGAATTCGACCCCCGAGACCTGGTCTCGCTCATTCCAGTGCCACATGACAGGCGTCAGGTCTGCGTTGCAGACCAAACTTTCTCTGATCGCATTGAGGCAATGATCAACGTGATCAAAGATGCCCCCGCCTCCGTTCAGTGGCGAATATCGAGCTTCTCGGGCTTCAGGGTAATATTCTGGCCAAGCAGCCTTGCGGACGAGGTTCTGCGCGCCGACCAAGTTAGCCGCAAGCTTGCCAATTATTGTGGGAAAACGAACCAAGCAATGAAGCTGATGAAAGACGTCCAGTTCGATGATATAGTGTTGCTCATCTCCTGTGTAAGCCTCTGTGCGATTGGGCAGAAGTGCAGCTGCGGACTTTGGTATCGCAGAGATGCCAGCTAATTTGTATTAGTATTGTCTTATACATATAGTGGCCATTCGTCAGCTCACCTCCGTACAGCTCATGCCATGCCGCATCTACCTCGTCATTCGGGGGCCCATCAAATGGAGACTTTGTGTGCCTCACAGATGCGAACTGCACGAGTTCGTGTACCACAGCTTCCCGCGCAGGTGCTGGACAGAAAACTGAATCAGTATAGGAGATTGTGACACGTAGGTATAAAATTTACTGAAAACCGGCCTTGCACCCTTCCATTCAATAGATTGAGACTGCTTGACTGCAAGATACGCAGTGGCGAGCAGGAGTACTACGTTTAATCCCACTGAGACGAACAGTGCTGTAGCAAGGTAGCACCGACGGATAGATACAGTTTCAGATTCGCAAGTAGATGGATAGAAGTCGACCCCTTCCTTCTCTTCTGTGAGCAGGGGTACATCGTCTTCAGCAAGACTACGCATGGCAAGACTCAAAAAGGATTGAAATGGAGAGCACAGTTAGAGACAGGGAGAATGGGAAATGGGCGCAAAGCAAAAAATCGTTTGTCTGTCGAACTCCTGCGCAATATGATGCCATAGATGGTGGCTAGGACCGCCGGTCCCGTCGGTGAGCAGCAGCTATCCCGGACTGCATGCCATGAGGTTTGAATACGCTGTTCCTGAAGACTATCGTGACATCGGACGAGCACCTGAGACAGACTTCGAAGTTAACTGCGAATCCGATAGAGGATAATCGCCAAGAGCATCCAATCGAATAGGAGATCGCATTTAGAAGACATAGTTAGGAGGAGGAGGACTCGGGACTTCTGGCTGTCATGTCACACGACCAGAATACGTAAGCGAGATGCCACGCAGCGACTTGTCCGCGACTCGCGCTACCAAAACATTGACTCTATCGCCTCTAGCCATTACGCTTACTTGGCCTCTAAGACAACTCTAGTCACTTCTAACTACCTAAATCTGCGAAAAACTTCAAAACACGCAAATATCAGCTACCCTGCCGAAATTGCAATTTAGCAAGACAACATTTAAATTTCTATTCGTCAGCCATCTGGCATTGCTCTACCGCCTCTGAAGCAAATGGTCTTTTCTTGAGGTACTAGTCATTGATTTATTTTTAGATATGAGTGGCCATTTCCCTTTTACATCCCTTTGCGTCAAAACGAGCTCAGGGTTAGCTAAACCCATCCAGCTTCAAGAACATATTCTTCTTCAAGGCACACAGATGTCACGACTCCAAGCAGCTCCCTTTCTGGTGACAGAAACAGGGCCATCTAGCACATGGTAGCAGTTTATGCTGCTCGGCTCTTCTTATTCGCCGTCTAGCGTTCAACAGCTATGCCTCTATCTGTTTCGCTGAAGCTGTCTCTTGCCTACGTATTCCATTGCCCGACCGTGAGGAGGCTGAACTCCTTTATGGAGGTATTCGATGCCTGTTTTCTGCTATGCTGGACTGCTAACTCCTAACGGCGATGCATCGCAGGGTCGATGGAGGCTCAGACGGCGTTTGAATGTCATAACTATCTGAAAAGAACCTCGCTTTGGTATGATAGGAGTGGCACGACTGCATGTGTGTTCTGCTTCACCTGGCCAATAGCTGGCCAGTCTCGTTTGGGCTAGAGGCTGGAATCGACGCCCATAGCTGTATAAAATGCATCGCTGGTCAGTCAAAAAGTCAGCATCCATCTTCTTTCTTCATCCACACGCAAGAAAACACAAATGCGCCTTTCTACTGTCATCTCCCTTACCGCATTCGCGGCAATGGTCGCTGCTGCACCAGCCTCGGACTACCTGTTGAAGAGGGCCGCTCAGAAGGTCGGACCTGCTGAGGATGTAGACGACGACAATACCGGCTCGATCTACAACCCCCACAAGGTATAGCATCGTTTGGGTCGTGTTATAGGATATTGTTGACCCCCATTGCAGAGGCTCGGGCCCGTCGAAGACGTCGATGACGATAACACCGGTTCGATTTATAACCCCCACAAGGTACACCCTTGTCCATTTGGTGATGTAGGATATTGCTGATGCACATTGTAGAGAGCCGAGCCTGTCGAGGACATCGATGAAAATAATGCTGGTACGACTTACTACGACCCCCACAAGGATGTGAAGGCATGTCCTTGCGAGTCATGCTGCTCGGCGATACTGACTCACGTCGTAGAGGGCCGAACCCGCCGAGGACATCGATGAAAATAATGCTGGCACGACTTACTACGACCCCCACAAGGATGTGAAGGCATGTCCTTGCGCGTCATGCTGCTCGGCGATACTGACTCACGTCGTAGAGGGCCGAACCCGCCGAGGACGTAGATGACGACAATGTTGGCTCGACTTATTACAACCCCCACAAGGATGTGAAGGCATGTCCTTGCGCGTGTCATGCTGCTCGGCAATACTAACTCACGTTCCAGAGGGCTGAACCCGCCGAGGACGTAGATGACGACAACGCTGGCTCGACTTACTACAACCCCCACAAGGATGTGAAGGCATGTCCTTGCGCGGGTCGTGCTGCTCGGCAATACTAACTCACGTTCCAGAGGGCCGAGCCCGCTGAGGACGTAGATGACGACAACACCGGTTCCACCTACTATAACCCCCACAAAAACGTGAATGTACGTTCTTTTTTCATCGTATTGCTTGGTAATTCTGATTCAGGCATCAGAGGGCCGCACCTGTCAAGGATGTAGATGATGACAACGTCAATTCAACCTATGGGAACCCCCGCGAGGACACCGAGTAATCTCAGTTCATCTATGTTGTCGAAACAGGCGGTTAAATGCACTATGGCGTTGTGCCCATTTTGAGAGTCAATGTACACCTGAATGTAAAGTACGAAAATTAGTATCAGACTATCTAGCAAAATATCGAGGGAATTTGTCGATCTCGGGAGCACACAGAAGGCGAAAAGGTTCTGCAGCTGTCTACTGAAGCTGTCACAAACATCTTGAAGAATTATCAAGGGGAACGAAGGGGGAAATTGAAAAGCCAATGAGGACCACGCCGGAGAAACATCCAAGTAAGTCAATTCGCTGAGCGAATTGAAAGCTTTCAAGAGGCCACTTTGTCGAAGGTAGAAACCAAGATTTACAGTTTCCGACCAGGACTTTCGAGATTCGAGTCCATCAGCAAGCACCGTACACTGCTAGCCAGAGCGCAGGTGGAAACCAACCGGAACTGTTTCGGCTGATATTGCCAGCGGCTCCGTCTGGCGGCCAATCAATTCAGCATCCAGCTGGATCCATCAGACTTGACTTTGGATTATACCCAGTAACACATCCAGGGTGGGATGAAGGGTGATAGGAGAAGGAAGGAATAGGCGGGGGCCCGTATGCAGATCGTCTTGGGAAGAAAGAGTTCACGTGTTGCACAGCCACATTCTCACGACCATCCGGGGGTCATTCTTTCAAGACTCAAGTTCACCGAGCTCCCATGCCAGTGCTCGCCTTTCATCAGACCGTCATATCTCGATACTATTCTTTGAAAGCGGTTTTGGCCTTTGGCTTACCTTCTCTCAATCGAAAACCCCGCAGCAGAAGCAGAGCTATCAACAACCAACTCCAGCATCTATGCACACTCCTCGACGTGTCTCTTTCTTCATCGTTTTGACGGGACTGGCCGCGCTGGTGACGCTCGCTTACTGCTCGTTCTCGCTTCTGGGGTCAGGCGTCTCTCCAATACGTAGATTTGATCGAGGTAGTGTCTTTTTGCCCCAGATAATCTCCAGCGATACAACTGGCGTCCCAGGCGACACTGCGCATCTTGCTGGTACGAAAGAAAATACTTCCACCACGACGAGCGAAGATCACTTTTCCGGCTTTGGCGTCGCTTCAAGCATATTCGTGATCTCCCTTCCTTCTCGCCAAGACAGGCGGGAGCAAATGAATCGTCTTCGTGCCTCGCTTGGGCTTCGGTGGAGTTATGTGGAGGCCGCGAGCTCGGATAGTGTTGAAGTGGACGGAATGGTGCGCACGATCAGGCGGCGACGTGGATTTACTACAAAACCCGTGTTTCGCTGGCCCAAGGACATCAATGCCGTTTCTTCAACCACTGGACCGATCCCTCGCTCTGGATCGGCGCTGTGGAACATCTCCAGATCTAAATTTCCCGTGCATCGCCAGACCACATCTTCTGGTAACGAATCTACTGTCTCCGTGGCACATGAGCTACCCCTCACGTGCGCCACTGGAGACGAAACAATCCCCGAGTATACGCCTGATCTCTCGCACCACAAGATCCTCACCCATGCCAAAGTCGCTGTCTGGAAATCACATCTATCGGTAATTCAACATATTGCGGAGGATACTAGCTCAGAAAGTAATATCTTTGGCGATCACGTATCTGTCGTGCTGGAAGATGACATCGACATGGAAAGGGATATACGCGCGCGGCTACTGGATATTTGGCCATTACTTCCAGGAGGATGGGATATTGTATTCTTAGGTGAGCATCTTTCTCACAACCGATTGCTCGGCATGTCTCAACTGACTGAAATTCGGAAAACAACTCGGAAGGTCATTGTTGGTCTAATGAATCACACTACCCTGCTCTGTTGCCAGGCGATAGCGCAAGCAACTATGAATTACTCACGCCGAACTCAACTCGTCTGCATCCATCCTTCAAACCCAAATGTACTCACGCATACGCACTTTCACGGTCTGGCGCACGCCGGCTCCTCTTGCACCTTCTCCATCCTGCGTTTGCATACTCCCGTGCCATTGATCAAGCGTTTTCTTGGCTAGTGCAAAGTGGACGCATCCGTGCATACTCTTTCGTCCCGAGCGTTGTAGCTCAAAGAAAGGTTGTAGACAGTGACGTTATAGAGGGGTTTGGAAGCGGGTGGAGAGAGGGGTTATTTGATGGTATTTTCGGTAGTTCCATTGATAGAGATCGCGAAACCGGCCAAGGCTCGCTATAATTCATTAATGTATAATAAATTCGGCTGACTCGCTTCTTTTCGTTCATTGTCGAGGAAAGAGTGATTATATTATTATCTCAAATCCTTAGACCTACTGCTGTAAATAGTCCACAAAGTGATGTAAGTAGAGATCAACTGCAGATAGATGAACATGAATGCAAAGACTCTTCGAGTCTTGTCGCAAAGAAAATAGGCTATTAGGATATAGCTAGAAAATATTCAATGATATCTACTGTATTGCTCTTAATATAAGTTAACAGTCGTATCTTTGCCCTATCGAGTGGCTTGAGCAGCTTCCGGTGACAGAGAGCCTCCTCTGTGCCAGCTTCAAAATCAGGTTGTTGGTGCTTTTGAAGCGCGTAGAGATTCAGAGGCGCGCTGCTTTGGTCAAGAGAAGCGGGCTCGCAATATCCACTTATAACGGACGGTCCAATGAATCCACTGCAAGCCGGAACGCTGATGGGAATTCTGCTTATCGGTTTCACCATGCACCTTTCTCCGGACGTAAAACACTCATAGCCGAATGAAACCATCCAGGCTCTTTTTGCCACCTTGTTCGGCAATTATAAGAGTACCTAGGTAGATTACAAAGGCAAGGCTGCCGCCGCCTGAGCTTACCCTGAATTTATGCGCAATGTCTATAGTATAGCAACTGCCACTGTGTATCCTCTGTGTGCTTAGTCTTACCAAAAAGAAGGAAGACACCAGTTCCTTCTTAAAGCCCCTATTGAGTTTCTCGCAATAAATCCCCATGAAATGTCCGTCCTTATCGTAGGAACGATACTGATCTCTGGGCAAGCAGCGCGTTCCAACCGCCTGGTAAGCAAATCAAAAGCGACCCAATCATCATCCATCAGCAGCAGACTTTGAATAGAGATCTCGTGAGTTTAGCTCCCGGGGCCTTTAAGACAAGTGGCCTCCTCACAGTCGAGAAACTGAATCAGCTCCGTACAAGAGCTTGTTCTGACAACATGAGGTTCACATTTCATAAATAGATAGCAAAGACGATAGAGATTGGACAAGGATAGGAGATACGGGTTCCCCCGACGACCCGAGAACACCGATAAGGTGTCTGTGCGTGATGAGGCAAACCATTCCAGCCCTTGCAAGCTTAGGCGACAGCCTGCCAGCGGAAACACTGCCGGTAGGGTTGGACATTCAAGATAAAAGCCTCAGGTAGCTTGAAGTAGGCCTATCTCTATCGCCGAGCGACGATATTGGTGTGCATGTGCGACATGCTTCTGAGAGGCTCCGCGGATGAGCTTCGAACGGAGAAAGGGCCATGTGACGAGCCGACGGTCCGAGTGAAGTTCAGGCTTTGGAATAGTACATGGCAGCTACGAGATACAATTAATATGGAGAAAAGCTTTCAGAGCCGTGGTCAGCAGATATTGGGAGCTACAGCCTGCTACAGCATTGATGGCTGTTGCATATTGTTGGTCCAGATGTGTCGTGGCTGACATCTCAGCACTATGGCGAACCTCGGTGGTATATGGAAAGTGAAATCCGACAGAGACCCTGCCATGGCACTGGGGATAGCGTATATATGCGCGAATGTTGTGCAGGAGTGACACGAGGCAAAAAGCATCTGGCTCAGACCTACTGAGACTAGCATGATTAAACGATTTATAGTTTAGCCCCGAAGAAAGCTGTGGTTGTTGGCATCACCATCGCGGGTGGGTCTCAATATTTGCTCTCTAGGGTTTGAGTGGATTGGGCCCATTCGGAGGACGCAAGCGAAAGTGGTAGCAGGAAAGAGCAGGTAGGCCGAAAAACTCCCGAAATACTGAACGCGTCTTGACAGGAAATTTATCACGCGACACGATCCTCGAGCTCCTAAACTCTCCTCTCGACCACATGGGTGTTGCTATCTGGCCAGTTGCTCTGCACAAAGGCGTTTTCGGGACTCTTGCAGATTCTAGTGCAGTCCACAGCGACATCAGACCAGATGAGAGCAAATTGCAACTGCCTATCGTCGGCTGACATGAAGGATTCACTCTTAAGCTGCCAGCGACCCTCCGAGTTTTTTTGCTGCATTTTCTTCACTTGAATCTTGCGCGACATGTCTCCCGTATCAACTGCTATCGTTGAAAGCCATACTACTGCGTCATTTCCTCATCCCCATGTCTTATACACCATCGCAGTAAACACGGCAGCCGGTGGTTCACAACGAGTTCAACGTCGATACTCCGAGGTGAAAATCATGTTGACCGTTATCTATGCGAAACTCTGATAATATCCATAGTTTGTCGCCCTTCATCGTGCACTCGGCGACAATTTCTCGCTGCCGCCGAAGCGATTCCTCGTTACGACCTTTATCCCTTCCGCTTGGGTCGACGATACACTTATCTCCGAGCGCAAAGTCGGATTGAGTGGCTACCTAAACAAGCTTCTTCAATCTCCTGAATATTTGAAGAGCACTCTACTTACACAATTCCTTGATCCTACTGGACGAAGCCGCGCGTTCAACTTGGAAGATGCCCTTCCGTCAACGCTATCTAAAGGCGCTGTTGAAGATTTTGGTAAAGATCTGAAGGCTGAAACTTCACAGAAGTTCATTGCTGCTGGGTATTACGAAGACTGGGCGACCAGTCCCAGTCCCAGCGCCATCGACTACGACAAGTTCGATGTCATATTCTTCGGTTCGTGCTTCTGGAAATGCCATGTTACAAGCCTGCACTGACCGAGGATTTTACAGCTTTTGCTACTCCGAGCTCATCGTACGGGCTATCTTGGGACTCAGGGTCCACTACGATGCTCAAGACGTTAGTGTCTGGAGCACACAAAAGTGGAACTAAAGTCGTCCTCTCAGTCGGTAAATCGGACCTCTACAAGGGAAGATCTATTGTTGACTATCATTCTGATAGGTGGCTGGGGTGGCTGTACGTATTACTCTGCTTTGATGAAAACTTCCGCAAATAGGACCACCTTCATCAATGCACTTTCATCTGCTGTGAACGAGTATAACTTGGATGGCAAGCGTTATTCCTACGATGTTCAGTGCTGTCTCACTCATGTTTATTCGTCTCTAGGTATCGATATCGGTGACTTTGATACTCTCTATAATCGTCTGAGACTAATCATGGTCATGCGTAGACTGGGAATACCCCAACGATCCCGGCGCTGGACAAGCCTACTCCTCCTCAGACTCTGCTAATTTCCTTCTCTTTTTGAAATCTCTTCGCAGCAAGTTCGGCTCGAGCAAGATTATCAGCGCAGCCGTTACCCAGCTCCCATGGCTCGGTTCGAACGGCAAACCCCTCACCAGTATATCCGCATACACTGACGAGTTGACCTACGTCAACATCATGTATGTCCCCTTGTCTTCGTCGGCCATCCCTCACGCGCTTAATAGACATATTCATGTGCTTTTGAAGGAACTATGACGTGAACGGCTCTTCATCCAAGCCAGGCCCCAACGCGCCCCTCAGTAACGCCTGCGACACTTCATCTCAACCAACTGCCACCGCTGTTGCCGCCTTCAAGCAGTGGACTAAAGCAGGTGCCCCTGCAAACAAGTTACTTCTTGGGCTTCCAATCTACGGATACGTCTCGAAGAGCAAAGCCACGAAGCTGTCTGGTAGCTTTAAGTCTCCAGGCGTCTCTGACGAAGAAGCGGATGTAGGAAAGACTGTTGGGCAGGCGCATCCGAGGGTCAGAGAACCGATCAAGGATGGGAAGGAGGGAACGGAAGCGGGCGATTTGAGTAGCTGGTATGGACAGCAGATCCCGTTCAAGTCGTTGGTAGCGAGTGGCGCTTTGAAGAAGAACTCAAGTGGGACGTATGGCGCGGCGAACGGGTATACAAGGGGTGCGTCGGTTCTTATTCGTTAGCTCTTTCCATAGATACTAACATGGTTTCTCTAGCTTGGGACCAATGCAGCAACACACCTGTAAGGATCATTCATTTCTAGAAAGCGGGCGGATATACTAACATGATACAGTTCTTGTATAACGTTGCAAGAGAGACCGTTGTCACGTACGATGACACGACCTCTCTCGCAGACAAGGCGGCGTATGCAAAGGATGTGGGTATGGCGGGGTGCTTCACTTGGGCTCTCGATCAGGCCAGTGCATCAATATTTCCTATACATTGCTTACAGCTGAACATTCTTCTTTTGATTCAACAGGACGACGGGTATACTCTGCAGGATGCCATTCGTTCGAGCTTGGGAATTTAGTGAAGGACGGCCCAAAGGGTTGGCGTCGATAATATATGCGCCACAAATGGTTTTGTAGGGTTAGGTGATAAATTGGCGATGTTCTGCGCTTAAAGGGTATATTTTACGCCGTGCCGCTGCCAGGCCGATCATCCGAATCGTGCTCCATCTAAAAAGCATGGTGTCTATGTTGATCAACATGCGTAGGTATTGGTCAGCACGACTTGATTTTACACTCTTATCGGTACAAGTGCAACCTGGTCACCATAGG
Source organism: Athelia sp. TMB (assembly GCA_014898675.1). Classification (NCBI taxonomy): domain Eukaryota; kingdom Fungi; phylum Basidiomycota; class Agaricomycetes; order Atheliales; family Atheliaceae; genus Athelia; species Athelia sp. TMB. The sequence goes on from JACXVL010000180.1 coordinate 87,162, forward strand.
ACAACCGTAAACTGCATTTTATTGAAGCTAAAACTTTTAATTAATTTAGTCCTCAATTTAAATCGCCTCATGGCAGCAGCAGCCCTCATCTCCCTCGATCTATTTCTCCTCGTTCGCTGTTGCTGCTCTCCACCTTCATTCATCAACCCGCCACTCCCGATATGGCTTACTCGCAGGCAATGTTGGTTCTTGCAAAGCAAGCGCTTATTCCAACCACTCAGAATCCAGTGGTCATCTCAGCCTACGATGATCGGATCATCAAGAATGGGCCTGGGATGCATCTCAATCTCTTGTTTTCAGCAGGTGGCCGGTATGTAGAGGCAGCATCGCGCAAAGGGGCCAAGCTTTTCGCCCTTGGACCTGTTGCAGCTACCGAAGCTATCGAATCATATTTCGGCGAAGGAGCTGCACGTGTGGAAACACTAGACAAATCATTTACTATCTGGGACTCTCCGCTTCTTGCACAAACTGGACCGGTGCCTAACACAGCCAACTCAAAGGCTGCTTTGAAATTGAAGAAATTATGTGGTAACATCTTGAAATATACGGATAGGTGCGTTGTGAGATGTACACTCTTTGGACTCGTCTGACCCACGATCAGCCATCATATGCCTGACAGTCAAACATTGGCGTACAAATGCATTGTGAGGGCCACAACGCGCTACATCGGTCTGCGACGATTCTTTATAGCACACTTCTCATCTCCACAGATGCCACGGCCTTCGCAGGCTGACATCACCCGACTCTGGAGGCATGATAGTGTGCGAGGTGACCAAGAATGGGACTTCTTTCTTGAGTATGCTGCGTACTGCCTGGCTGGTCCCGATGAGATCACTGCTGTCGTAGAGAGTCTCTTACCATCCTCTTTCGGCTCTCTGGAAAGTGGTTTATGCGTCTCCAACCGCCTGCTGAACTGCATATCAACGTGTGTATCATGTAACCGATGCTTTTCTGCGAGCTTACAGAAAGATCATTCAATAGCGCCTCCTCATCTACTGAGCTACATAGGCTTGCGGCGGTCAGATACCTAGCCGGAATTCTCGAGTTGCCCTCGTTTTGGCAACATTGGATCAGTAATGATCTTCATTCGATTTCAGATGCTCTCTGCAATATCAACATCCGTCTTCTTGAGGACCTCGCAACAGACTGTGAAGAGAGAAAACTTGTTCTTATCGATGATCTGATGGCTCTGGATCCTGAGGGTATCAACGCGCTACTGTTCGCAGCTGTGTCTTTTTTGCCGCTACATCTATTACCGGCTGATGAGGCACGCTCCAAAGAATCACTGAAGATTGCTGAGAGGCTGATGAGACAACTTCAAACGTGCGCTTCTCACACAATCGGCTTCCATATCAGGCTAATCTTCTGGACATAGGCCACGATGCAAATGCCTGTTTCCTCAAGCCGCTGAGCGAGCAGAGAGATTTTTACCGAAGCCTGAGGCCGCAACGGACAGCAAAGAATCTGAAAAAGATACCATAGCCTCAGGGCCTGAGCCAGGTGCGCACATCGCACCAAACACTCATCATGTCAGCCGTAGTGAAGCATTAACTACTTCCTCAGAAGTTGCCACCCCCGCCTCCAACGAAAATGAAGAATCTGGCAAGACGGAGTCGGGAACTGTCCAGGTGACAGTCCTGAACGCCCAAAGATTGCCTATGTCCGCTGGCAGAACATACTGCTCTTTGCGTCTCGGCAACGTAGAGCGCAAGACTAAATATAGCGGGAAGACTGATGCACCAATATGGTCAGTCCATTACTTCTTTACCAGCCACCCAACACTATTGATACATATCACAGGAACGAGCGATTTAAATTCAGTGCCAGTCCATTGACGCCTAGACTGCTTGTGATGGTAAAGGATCACAGGACCTTGGGAAAGGATAGGCTGCTGGGAATGGCTCAGGTCGACGTGAGTAGCTCACGAGTCTCCAATCACTTTGGCTGACAGTTTGTATTAGGTCTGGCGTCATTTGAAGAATGGAGAGAGATCTGCGGTCGACGCTAATTTCGAACTTACCGAAGCTGGTCAAGGCAGTATTTACTTGCGCTTGGAGTTTATCGCAGGTATGATCTTCATTTGCCGTCGCCGATATGACAAACTCATCATATTAAATATCATCAAAAAAGACGATGACGACGACGATTCCATTTACAATCGGCCATCGTCCCTTTTGGAGCACATCAATGCTGCCACTCGTAGCACAATTTTGGGAGCACCCAGTCCATTTTTTGGCTCCGGTGACGATGGAAGTAATTATATGCGAGCGGGGACACAGTCTGGTGCTGCGACGGGTGACGGAGTTGCGGCCGGCGAGGAACTAAGCCGCCCTGCGCACGCCCGTTATTCCTTCGACGGCTCTGGGGAGGGCGAATTAGCCCTCAAAGCGGGCCTTGAAGTAGAGATTCTAGATGATAGAGACCCAGCGTATGTGTTCATATTCTTTAATCTCCATTTTAAATGGACTCACTATCTAACTGTAGCTGGTGGTATGCAAGAGATGTGCAAACTGGCCGAGAGGGTGTCGTACCAGCGTCCTACTTGTACTAGGGCTCTATTATTTCCCTCAGAATCGTATCACAACCGATGAGACCGACATTTTCTCGCATGAAA
>JACXVL010000180.1:95729-122172 GCA_014898675.1 Athelia sp. TMB
TAACTCACATAATGTTGACGTAGGTCATCTCCTTTGTGAACTCGGAGACATCTTTCAGCGGCTGACCATCTGGGCCCAGCCATGGCGACTGAGTCACAGCTGCACTAATGATCTTGTCAGACCCTAGCTTGCTGCGCAGGGCCTTGAGAAAAAGGAGGAAATTGGCGGAGTCCTTGGACGAATATGGCTGACCAGCTCCAGAGTTGTTCGGGTACTCCCAATCTGGTAGTACATCGTCAGTGTCAGCCCACAGAAGGTTGAATGGGAAATACCTATGTCAACACCTGTGATCCATAAGGATTTAGCCCCTGCGAGAAGGTCTGAAAACACGATGCTCACCGTCAAGATGGTACTGATTCACCGTGGAAGATAGCGAATCGACAAATGTGTTCCTGTTGCCTTGCGAGCTCATCGTAGACGAGTAGTGCTTGCAACCGCCCCAGCCACCTAGAGAGTATGAGAAAGACGTCCTGGAAGCATGGAGGACTGAACTCACCGACAGACAAGACAACTTTGGTCTTATGCTGGCTTGCACAGCTGACAAGGTCCTTCAACTTCGATTGGGAGCCAGAGTCTAAGGATACTTGAGAAGAGGCATCGGGAGTGGCAAAAGCTGAGAATCATATGTAAGTGGTCTTGTGCGTAATGAATCTGTTGTAGATCGCTCACCAAAGAAGATGACATCAAACTTGCTATAGTCGATTTGGCTGGGAGAAGGCGTTCCATCGTCATATCCTTGATAGTAAGCGGCGGCAATGCAAGGAGCAGGATTGGCAGTCATGATAGCTTTCTCAACAAAATGGGAGATATTGAGAGGGCTGGAAGAAGGAACGCGAAGATATGGTCGCCAGCCTCCATGGCAGAGCTTTATTACTTTCTGTGGTGTCAGCCGCAAGTCAGCCGCATAGTAACTTCGACCATGAATCGAGTAGGAATAGGCAGCGAGGCATGTCGAGCAACGCCGGGTTTGCCGCCAGTTGCAGAGGTAGTTCCATAATGGCAAGAGAGAAGGGCGATGAAGGTTATGGGGAAAGAGAGCAGGACATGCAACCCGGGCGAACGCGGCCCGCCTGGACAATAGTGCCTCCGCGACTCAGGCAAAACTCAGGCTCTCCATGATATCCTGTTTCTGAACTTTTCAGCGTGTCAAGAAAAGCTCCAGTACTACTAGGTGAGTGTTTGTTTCCATGAATCGCAAGTAAAAAGTAGACAAATGAATATGATTCCTTCCTTAAACGATTCCAATTGTCAAGCAACAAAGTAAGTACGCAAAATACATCGAGAGCAAAAAAGCAGGTGGTGCAATGGCAGAGCAGAACGGTTAGATAAAGCAGTCATTAAGGTACCAGTGGATATATATCAAGAATGATTCCAGGAGATCCGGACGTTAGGGAAAATATGTGGTAGATTCAAGATCCAGCTTGCGCCACTGCAACACGAACGCAACGAACGAGATCACTCAAGATCAGAGCACCACTATTCCCGTCATACACCTCCCCCCATCCGAGATCTTCAAATCCTCCTTCACCCGCTTGAGCGCATGCAAAGCCGGACCAGGAAGCGTTCCAGACCATCCGGAGTTGGGATGATACGGCGTGTCGCTCACGCCAGTCGCCCAGCTGTCCCGCTCCTCAGACCAGTCCCATTCCTGCCCTTCAGCGCAAGGGAAGACAGGCGGCAGCGGAAGCGTCACCGCCGCGCTGGGAGATTGCGGGGGACAGATGATAAACCCCTGGAGCGAGGGCGGGACCCACTGCGACGGGGACGGCGCACGGCGATGGCGTTTTCCGCTGGGGTGCGAGTTGCTGTTCCCAAATGGAGTCGTCGGCGGGGTGATGGGCCCCTTGCGCTTGGGAGCACGCGTCGGGGCAGCTGCAGGTATGGCAGCAGGGCTCACGTGGTCCAGAGTAGAGCTGGGCGCAGGTGCAGGTGGGGTGGGGTGGTCGCGCGTGGGCTCAGATGGGGCGACGTTGTACATGTTCATGATGGCGCAACGCTTGACATGCCTGTTTAAATTTGAGTTGACGCCAAATCGACGACCACAGCTATCGCACTTGAAAGCTTAATTGACCTCTCAGTAAGGACTAGTGAGAATAATGCAAAGGTAAATTTACCTTTCTCGCCAGTATGGACTAGCAGGTGCTTTAAGGGATGTGATTAAATGCGTCAATATACGATCTGAAACACAGACGAGACGCCAGCTGACCTTCTTCATAGTGCTATGAAAGAAGCGCAAAATCAAGCTCGGCTTTGAGTATGATTCATTGTGAGAGACATACCTCGGTCGATCAAAACTCTTGTGGCACATCCAGCATGCGTGCTTCTTGTTCCCCTTTCCTGTCTTGAATTCTGCTGCAGGGAGCGCTTCAGAAGAGTCAACGCCAGCAATGGATTCAGAACGGGTTTGTGGTGTAGTTTGTACTGCCACGGGAAGTACTGCAGGAGGAGGGGGATTTACAGTAGTTGCTCGGGCCATGCGCGGTTTGGATGAGGTGGGGGGCATAATTGTTTGGGTATGAGCAGGCGGTGAAGTGGAAGCAGTGGGAAATGGAAGAAGGGGATGATCACTTCGAGTATACGAAACTGGCGCATTTATATTGCGGTTATGCCCTGGAGAATCTACTGCTGCATCTCGTGAGTGACCTATCCATCTCTCTCCATAATAAGATCCATGTTGCAGATGATACGGCCCTGGGGAGGGCGAGTAGCTGCTGCTATACTGATCGGAGGTAGCACCTGGTGCAATGGACGCCCTGATCGCCTGCTGATAATCACTAGAGGGGCTCGGAGGAGCGCCAGCAGGAAGTCCCGAAGACTGATAAAAGAATGGGATTGACATTTGTGGGTGCAAAGTCATCCGTGCATGAGCCTCGAGGTGATCGCGTGTGCCATTCCGAGAGTCTGACGTTGCGAATCTCCCTACACCATCACGGTCGACAGCTGCCTCAGCCCAGTTTTGATTTTGGTTTCTCATTGTAGGACGATACGATGGGGAGCCATGATCGACGTGTAAAGATTCTAGGGGGGATATAGACGGTGCTAGGGAGGTTTCGAAGGAGAAGCGGCGCTGAGAGTCGCATTCTGGCGGCGTTGCGTTGAATGGGTTGGCCCAATGAGAATCCTCGTTGAGATGAAATCGATTAGACTCTAGCCTTGAAGAGGAAATAGAGCTAGAGCTGCTGACGCCGCTGCTTGAGCGTGGATAGGTATTGGAATTTAAAGAGCGGCTAGCCGATTGAGCACCACTGGGTGTCGGGTTCATTGAGGATCCGAGCCCGAAGCTGAAGCAGCTTCCTTGTTGAGCAAAGACGTCCTAGCAAAGTTACTCGCGGGAGGCGCAATGACGATGCGAGTGGTTCATCACTGTCAAAAAGGGTCGGCGGAGACTCTCTTCAGTACTTTATATACATATTTTGACTAGCGACATAGAGTTGAAACGTGGACCACCGACGATCCATGGCCATCGACCCGCTGACCTGGGTCAATTCCACCACCTGGAGGAAACATACGCGATTTAGAAGGCTTCGGAAAGTCGGTTTGTGGGAAAGACATCTATTCTCCACATGGTATTCGAAAACAACCACATCCTAGGTATCCATTAATGATCTTTTTTCCCAGATACTCCTTCCTTTCCGCCCTCCAACAGCTCCAACACGCCTTCTTCCCAACACGATCCCAATGGAATAGGTTTCACATGTGGAACCAAAACAATACCTGCCTTGTGGGGATGCGGGACCGTGACACTGACATGCTCTTCCAGAACACGACTGATTCTGGTCATGGGTTTCAACTTTCAAGTCCCCGCCAATATCCAGATGTCGTGGCGCGCGTAAGTGGCAGCCAAGGGAATGAAGTAGGGTCTGACAGTGCGCGCCGGCCAATGATAAGTGACCATTTGGATGGAATCAGGTCCGAGGCGAGAAAGAGACTTAAGGTTTGATAGGACACGATGGCACAAGGCCGAGGATCGAGCTCGACGCGGTGGTATAGTGACAGCACGAAGGCAAAAGTGTCCTATTGAAGTATTAGACCAAGCCTAAACATTGAGGCAACCTGACAGCCGATCGATTGTACCGGTGTGCGGACCTACGCGCAGCACCAGACGATGGCATAATGCTGAGAGACAGGGAGCAGGTGCTATGCGAAAGCTTAAGGTTGACGTTTGCCGTCGAGAGGCACAGGGTGGAGGGGGATTGCGGACAAGACCAGATATACCTCAAGTTGATGGAGCGGAAGAAACGAGCAAAACGCTAAAAGCCGAAGTTCGAAGATCAGAATGGGCACGTGGAAAGGTTCGTGTCCCAAATAGTGAAACATATGGCGATGCAGTCCTGTACTGCTGAGGGGTGCAGAAGCAAACAGCCGTGGAGTCTCAGCGCGATGCCAAGCTCCCCAAAGCGTCATCATCATCAAAGCATAAATTGCAGCAAATTGAGGATACTAACGGAAGCATCAAATCCTTGAACCCATCGTCATACCACGGTCCTAGCCGGGAGGTCTTCCTGAATCTGCAATTCGAGGGTCTGCAGCCAAGCGAGACCAGGATTACTGAGCTGAGGTGACCGGGCCATGTCCTTCAGGATGCACAAGGGCTTGAACCGGGCCTCGGTGCCATGTTCCCCATCCAGCTTCCATCTCCCTTCATTGGTAGCGATGACCAAACACGCAGCAAAATCCTTCTCGCCCCCTGATCTCTGCTGCATAAGGACCCTCTCCCTCTCATGTTGTGCCAGTATCATATCCATCCCAAAGTCAACCAGATAGGTTCGAAAGTCTGCCATGCGGACGACATGACAGGATTCGAGGCGAAACCGAGCCCCAGTAATAGGATGGGGCCGCGGTTCGAGAAAGATGACCATGCCGTAGTTTGCTAAGTTGGAATATTCGTGGCGAATGTCCATACCAACGATGGCCGCGCAGATCAACGATGATTCAAAGCGGGCTGTCCAGTGGCGCAGGTGCCGTCTCATAGGAGGTTCGGTGGCGGTATCAGTCTTCCCCAGCTCGACGCAAATGTTACACGCTGCTTTGTGTTGTTTCCAGTGCTTGGCTGGCGACTGAAATCAGCTTGGAGTTGGTATATGCGGTAAACCGACTTACTTTGGCATTCTTTACTCTTCATTACCTCGTCGCGTCAGATCTTCATTACCTCGTCGCGTCAGATTTACGAGATTTAAATATGAAAGAAGTGACCCACGCAGTAATATGCGCTCCTGGAAGTAAATCAAGTTGTGAGCAAGGCATGTTTCTTTGTCACTGTGCAATATCCACTCACTTGCAACGGACGCACTTGCTCAACTTTTTGTGGTTAGGACACTCATCTGCAGAGCATAACATCGTCGGCAGCTGTGTTACATCTTCTATAGGCTCGTTTGACTGTTTGACAGAAATATCACCATCACTGTCGACAGGGTAAATTGCTGCCCAAGGTTTCCAGTTAGCTTGCGTACGAGATAATCATTACAGGGTGTGGTGAAAGTCACTTTGCGGTGTAAGCTGAAGTTTTGGCATAGTGATCGAAAAACAACAAGAGCCTGAACAGAGGAAGAGAATATTGACTTTAGAAGGCAAGCATCTGAGTCGCGGAGAGGTTCGAGACGAGTCGTCAAGCGATATGGCCGAGTTTAGGGCCGGTAGAAATGTTAATTTCGCGCATATGAAACCGCGTCTTGACCGGCCCTAACCCCACTACCACCCCCTAACCCATATCGTCCTTGATTCTCCGAAAAACCATAAGATATAGGAGATTTCTCAGAGGTGGTCAGAAGTGGGTAAAAGGGAATATCGACGATCATGATTTCACCGTCATGAGTACTGAATACAAACTTGAATGCAGACCGATCAGGCCAGAACATCACGCATCGGCATTGGCGAATATCATCCAGCTTGAACTTCACTCGAACAGCTAGTGTTACGAGCCTGGACATGTACCGTTCATTATTCTGCTCTGAAGATGAAAATACACCAAACATATGTAGAGTGATACAAATAAAGAAATCGAAGGGATATAAGTTAACGTCGAGGGGTGCGTGTACTTAGTACACGCACTGCACTAGCTACCTTGTCTCATGAGTAAATGCTCGAGTGTATAAATCACACCACATTTCCACATTTATCCAGCGAACTTGCGAAACATCTTCGAGCTAGCTGAGTAACCGAGCCAGCGTCAGTGTGCCGAAGAAAATATCTTGGAACTTTGGGATCCACTCACATTTGGTCAGTTTCCCCACCCCCTGCTCGAGTTGTCTCCGCCTGTCGTCGCCCGCAATACTCCCAATTGCACCAAAAGCACGATCTAAGAACTGAGGCTGGGAGGGAGCCTGGGGCATACCCGGGTATTGCGAAGGTACCTGACCTCCCGGCCGAGGCGGACCATCTACAGCCATCTGTCAGCAACAAGCGATGTGCAGGTCATGGCACTTACAAGGTGACGCAGAGGCAGGTGGCGTGCCAGACGGGCTCTGCCCTCCTGCCTGAGGGAATCCGGGGGTGTCGGTAGGCACGCGGTACGGGGGTATGTACCCACCAGATCCCTGGGACGACGGTGGTCGCCACTGCTGCTGTGGTGGGGGTGGTGCGTACTGCTGGTGCAACGGGACAGGCAGATACGGTTGGTGGTGCTGCGCCTGAGGGAAGAAACTTGGCGAATAGGGACTGTGCTCCGGGGATGATGTGTAAGGGGAGCTCGATTGAGGAGAACCCAGTGGCGGGGAGTACGAGGACGGCTGAGGGGGACCAGGGGGCGAGGAATACTGCGAGTGAGGTGGGCCGGGCGGCGGGGCATATGGAGACTGCGATATATTATAAAGCGACTGTGGTGGACCGTACGGCGAGCTCGCTTGCGGTGGGCCAGGCGGAGGTGCATAGGGAGAATGCGGTTGAGGGGGCCCTGGTGGAGGCGCGTACGGTGAAGCCGCCTGCGGAGGGCCGGGTGGAGGCGCGTATGATCCCACTTGAGGTTGCTGGATCCCATATAGAGAGGCTTGTGGTCCTGGGTGTGGGCTTTGAGGGAGAGTAAAGCCCCCGGCACCCGGTGCTGGCGAGCGTGGGGGTCGAGGTGAAAGCGGTGCGACCCCAGGCGGTCGCGATCCATAAGAAAGTGATGGGTGTGGGGACAGCCCTCCGGGTTGCGGAGGCGGTGGCCGCCCAGAAATAGATGCATGACGCGAGAAATCATCGGCGAGTGCGTCCACAGGTCTGTACGGGGTTTGTGGGGATGGAAACCCCGGAGATGGCCGGGTAGAAGTGTCGATTGGGGGACCAGGCCGCGAGGATGGATCCACTGGTGGGGGCTGGGCGGAAGGCTGGGAAGGCGCCCTGAAAGACGGACGTGTGTGGAGTGGCACAAGGGGTTGTACATTGGCCGAGGATTGGCGTGAGAGCGATGCTGCTGGTTGCACTTGAGCAGGGGGGGCGGAGGCAGGTGGTGAAGTGGCCTCGAGCGAGTATGCAGGGGGTGGCAATTCATCTTTCTCATCTCCTTGAGTTTTGAGCCAGTCTTGGTACTTCTTCTCCGCTTCGCTCGACTCTTCTTTACCCGACATACCTCCAGATTGCGAACTTGATCCTTGGGCTTGACTTGAAGCGACGTCAGGCTCGTAATGTGGTCTCGTAGACCAGTAATCTTGAAGCTCCTTCGACGGAAAAGTCTCGTGTATAAGCCGCTCGCTTCGGAGTCCTTCAGCAGCGAAACCACATATACGCATGTACCTAGATTGTCAATTAGTAAGGGGGCGATATAGAGAAAGAGAGGACGTACCAATCGCTCGGCAGGTCGTAGCCATCTTCGTCCAGAGCCATGAACTTATACTTGCCCCCTTCGCCTGCGGGTAGAGGGACCTGTCGCTTGGTCTGAACGACAGGCATGAATGCGGTTCCCTCGTCGTATTCGTCCCACATCGCGCCATACATAACCCGCACGCCCAGTCTCTTTGCGTTGTGGATCTGGGTCCACAGAAACTTGCCCCCGTTGCGCTTCATGCCGTTGAAATCCCAATGACCCTCGGACAGATTGAATCCACTCCCGCCTGGCAGCACAACAGGCATATAGTCCACCTTCTTGCCGCCTGACTCGTACTTCTCCTTCAAAAAGTCCATATCCCCGCGGATGTGCTCCTCCGCGAAACGATCTGCCTCCTCTTCGTTCCCGAAGCGCCCCACGGTCCATGGGCTGATCATGTCAAAGTCCTGAGTGAACACATCAACAAATTCGGTGTTTGGATCGGCATCGCCGCGTGATGTTCGCCAATGTGTAGGTGTGCCAGCAATGATGTATGCGGAGTTGGGATTGGAGGCGCGTAAGAATGCGGTGAGTGCTCGAAGAGAGGAGGGTGTATGGTTTGCATTATCGAAAGCAAAGCCTATTCAATAATAAAAATGCTGGTCTTATTATAAGAGAATGATATGGCGTACCCCAAAGCGAAATGACCGGTTTGCCCTTCTCATGAAGGTAATTTGGGCTTTCTAAAATCTTTTTATCGTTGATGAGGTGCATCCAGTCGCGCTCAATGACACCCTGAATCTGATCACCAGCGACGCCAGACACATCATACCTGTAAAACATAGGTCAGCATGGCACCTTTCGGGCAAAGGAACCCAAACGCACATGATAGCCCAAACGCGACCTTCCTTTTCGGCAGCCTCTCTCACCCTGTCCCCAATCTCATCCCTCTGATCTCTCATGTTACTACTCTCGCCTTCTTTGAAATCGACCTGTCCCGCAAAGCGTTGGAGGAATCCACCGTCGACGCCATGCATTGCCATCCAGTGAAAATGGCGCTGCACTGTGAGAGGATGTCTCGAGGAGAAGAGACTAGGTGTCTCTCCAAAGGGCAGCACGAGACCAGTAGCAGGATATAGCTCCTCGGGGGTGTAGTCAGACGTGTCTGGCCACAGGTCGGTATTCGGGCGACCACCATCCGGCAGAGGGAAATTGAACCAGTGCAGCCAACCGTGGTGGTCTAACGATGCTCAAGACGGTGTATTATTTGATTAAAAAGATATGGAAATACCTGGATCTAAAGGTTTTCCATCTCCTGGACAAGTGAACCTGAAAGCAACGCGTTAAGTGCTGATGCGATTTGCCCCTGATCAAAGCATACCATCCCTGGTACCCAACCATGAACTTGTCTTGTATTGTTGTTGGGTCAGCCCTGCACCACCGTGAGTTGTTTCCTATGTCACATTGCAAAGAGTGGCACCTTTTGAGGATTCTGCCATCGCCGAGGGACATGGCTGGAAGAAAGAAGTTACAGTGGGCGCCAATATGCTTTCAGTTCTTGTGCTTTGACCACTGGCACAGGAAAGGACGCCGCAGCAATTTGAAGATTGCACTGGCGGCGGCATCGGGTATCGCTCAATTCGTCTGGCTGAAGCTGAAGCTGGATTCCTCAGGTCTGCGCTATCATAGTATCTATGTCGATGCTCAATCTTGCTGACAGTGGGTGGCGCCGCGGCCCAGACAAATGCTTTGGTGTGTCATAATATCAGCCATTTTATCCAGTAATGGTCGATCGGCATCATCTGCACATCCTGGAGAGTACTCGACTCTCGTGAAAGTCCACTTCTTTGGCTGGGGTCGAGACTGGCTATCAAAAATGGCGTACACCCAGCGGAAAGTCTCGTAGTCTACATTCGGAGCCGACAGCCTACAGCTATATACATCGTCAACTCGTGGTTCTTGCCTCCTTGGTTTGCATCGGAGAATGATACTGGAGTCTGAGAGTCAATGCGCCACCCCCGCTGGCCCATCGATGGCGTCAGTGCCTTTATAAACAGGCCCGCACTCTCAGTCTCATTCGAAATCTGATCATTAGCAAGTCTACAAACCGCGAGTCAGCCGCACCCATCCCGCCTTCTACTCCCAGCCCCTTGCGCAACCAATGCTTGCTCGCCTCAAGCGCGCCTTCTATGTGCTACATCTTCCCCTGTTTATCTGCCCCGCCATCGCCACCAAGAGCATAACATGGACCAGTCCGACTGCAGACGATGTATATGCCCCAGGAGACACCATTGTAGGCACATGGCAAGGTATTTCACCGGCGGGCATACGACTGTGTCTGGTGGGTGGAGAGCGCGATTGTGGCGCGTATGTGTCCCCGGCGATGCAGGTGTCAACCAGGGACGGATCATATTTGGCTTTATTGTGAGTGTGCTTTCGGGTTTGGCACGCGTTGGATTGACGAAAACGGAGCAGGAAGATTCCTGAGGTGACACTGGACGCGCCGTATGCGTTCTATCTGCAGATGCAGCCGGTCCACAAGCACGGAGACGAACATACGGAAATGTCACCAATCTTCTCGCTTCATCGTAAGTCTTCGAAGGAATAAACCATTCAACGATATATTAATTGCGTGTCCAGCGACAGCAAAGAATGCTCATGCATCCGCGACACCAGCCGGCGCGCCCTCTGCACCTGCTGTGAATCAAATATACCAATCAGCATCCTCTCAGGCCACTCCCTCCCAGTCTACTGTCCCCTCCCAGTCTACCACTTCCTCCCAGTATACCGCCCCCTCCCAGTCTATCATCTTATCCCCGATATCATCTGCCTCTCCGCCTTTTACCTCGCACCCTACATCCGCACCCACATCTGAATCTTCGTACACTTCGTCTGATTCTTTTCTCGCAGCCGCCCCAACCGCTCACCTTCCTGTCATCGGACTTAACCACACGCCCCGCAGCAACGCGCTGAGTGGTCCGCTGCTCAAAGCAACCATTGCCATCCCTATCGCGCTCGTCTTTGCAATTCTCCTCGTCGGCGGAATCGTCCTTGCCCTCCTACGCAAGTCGAACAAGTCGGGTGTAGGCAAGGCAAGGGGCAAGGGGCGAATAGCGAGCGACGGCGCGTCCTGGGCGCAGAAGCAGATGGCCAAAGCCGACGCACAGGCCATTTTGTACGGCGAGAAGGACGAGCCGCATGGGCACGAGGCGCTGGGGTTCCCGCTGCCTGCAACAGCGACGCCGCCTCCCGCGCGCACCACACAGAGCCAGGGGACGCTGCGGCGCGCGGCGGACGTGCAGGCCTCGGTGCACCGCGACTTCCTGATGTCGCGCTCGATGCGGGGCGCACCGCCGCTGCCAAACCCGTTCTCGGATCCCATCCTTGGGGACGCTGATATTGCGCCGGTAGGAGCGCAGGTGCGGAAGGGGTCAGCGCGATCCTTGACTGCGTCTACATTCGACAGTGCTGATAGCGCGGCGGAGGGGCGCAAGGGGCTGGCGGGGGCTTTCATTGATTCCGTTTCTTCTTTTGCCAGTGCATCTTTATCCAGTGTGGAGGCGAATCAAACGAGCTCGGGTCTGACTCCAGCAAGGAAGCGCCGCATTCGCGTGCCAAAGGGATCACAGTCTATCGCTCCACGCCCGCGAACGAGTCGTGAATCCGGCGATTTAATCGATAGCCGCCAGCCATCAGCAAGCACTGAAGATGCAGATTGAGAGAACGCCCCTCGTATATTTACTTCGTCATAAAGTTAACATAGAAAGTGTGTATCGATCCTACAGATATGAACAGATAACTGCAGCGGTGGCACTGGGTGGCGAAAATTCACTTCCACGTGACTCACGCGCGTTCAAGTCCAATTTAGGCATTGGCAATCGTCACTCATCATTCCTTGAACCCAATGCCATCTATAATTATCGATCGGGCTCTGCAGGTCTCTGCAGACAATGCTCAAGCTGCTTACTTACTCGAGGAGCAGGCTGTAACCTCGCAATTGAATATCTAGCCTCAGCTGACAGCAACGTGTACGCCAAGTATACGCCACAGGGCAGCGAAATGGGCGCGAAATGCATATCATGTACCACTTCGGTCTCTACACAGTTCTCCTGCTCAAGCTATTGAGCCCGCGAGGCCACCTTAACCTGCACTGCTGCGATATATAATCTGCCCGATCTACAACTTGTAAAATTACCCTCGAGCACCCTCTGACTCGGAGCCGGCGGCCCATAGTCTGTAAAACCTCGGGCTACCCATTCGCACCGCTTTGATTTCCACATCGATCAAAGCACTGACTGTTCCTCAAGAATGAGTGCTTGCTATGGGCTGATAGAGGACCAGGACATCTCGGGTATTGGTGTGCGTGTTACTTTCTATGCACAGAGCCTTTTGATGCGTGAGTGAATTCAATTCTTCTGCCGCAATCGAAGTCCAGCTCTGATAGAGTATCGCTAGTCTTCGTAGCCGCGCTGTCTGACAATGACAGCGACATCGCTGGTGTGTTAATTTTTTCATCAGATGTCCTTGCTGCTGACTCTTTCATGTCTCCAGGAGCGTTTTGGACTCTCGTATTTACCACCGTCGCCTTGCTGATTTCTGCAATGGTTGAGGCGGCGAGGCAAAATCTTTCGCTTTACAACGCCATACTCATCTCGTATCTGTGCATCCTCCATTCCTTCATCACGCTATTGGTGATGGTTTTCAGGGTGTATCCGATGATGCAAGCGATCCAAAAGGCACGGCAGCTTAAACATCGCAACGCTGCCGCCAGAGCAGTCTCATTGTACCAAGCACTGAGTATAGAGATAGCAACTGTCATCCAATTTAGCGCCTCGATGATATTTGGGCTTTACATATGGAGTAGAGCGGAGACGTTCGGAAACCAACCAGAATGCAATCCGGAAACTCAACTGATAGTTTTCGGGAAATCATACTCTGCGACAACAACGCACGCTAAAATCGCAGCTATAGGTGAGTCCAGTCACAATCAAAGTCCGCTGCTCTTGAATCTGAGCAATTGGTTTGCCCGCATCAGTTCCGTTGTCGCTGCTGTTTGCGCCGTTTGCACTGCTCCTGCTGGCCTTTCTAGTTTTACTAGCCGCATTCATAATTAAACTGTGCCTGCGTACGCCTCCACCACCCTCCATTCGTAGCTCGGAGGCGGAAACAAATGAACGCCCTCGCAACTCTGTCCGTGTAAACATGCTAGGGAGTTTTATGCACATGCCGC
Organism: Athelia sp. TMB; assembly: GCA_014898675.1. Classification (NCBI taxonomy): domain Eukaryota; kingdom Fungi; phylum Basidiomycota; class Agaricomycetes; order Atheliales; family Atheliaceae; genus Athelia; species Athelia sp. TMB. The sequence continues at coordinate 108,680 of JACXVL010000180.1, forward strand.
GCCCAATGCTCGTGCTGGGTCCGGTGACGTATTGGATCTACATAGTTATCACTATGGAGCAAACCATTCGACGCAATCCTGTTATCCGCGAGCCAACTGAATTCGGATTCGGGCAGGTCAGACAAATCGCAAATATCTCCTCTCGCAAATGAATTCACGAGGTTTTATAGGTTTTCCCGCTGATTACTCTCTTAATCCCGCTGTCTGCGATAGGTCCCCAGCTAATGCGCGTTTACAACAAGGATGGAGAGAAAGATCAGGCAGGCGGGGACGACCAGAAACCCAAGAGTCAGCCAGTATTGCAGGAGCAGCCAGGTCCGGATCGCAAGAGCAACCAAGATCGTAATAGCAGGGGAAGCATGGAAAAAGAGAATAATATAGAAATCACGGATAGGTAGTCAATGAATCGCAGATGGTCGGGCCAGGCATGATGATCTAGGAGGATGTATAGCTCAGGCATCGATGTAATTATCGCATCGTGCCATGCAAGATTTGACAATACAGACGAGGACTCACGATCCTACCATTGAAAGCATCCTCAAGAGAGGTGCTGGCCATCGAATAGCTGCTGATGAGGCGCTAGCTGTCTGAGGGAGTAGGCTCGGAATTATAAACGGCTGAAGTGTCCGTATCTCGGGCGAGCTGTGAGCGTCCGTCGAGTACACCAACGATCAGTAACGGCTGTGTCAGAACAAGCTAATGATTCTAGCACTGCGTGCGCCAGCCTGAGCTGTCGATTCTGTTGCAGCACTGAGATGCAAACAAGGAGTTCTCTGCTGCCCTAGATGCAGCAGAGCGCATCGGCTCCTTGGGTGCGGTGCGATACCCGGGTCTATATGCGCACTGGGCTGCCAGGGCTTCAGGCGCACCACCAGCATTGCAGGGGAGTTTGAAAGGTGCTTCGCGCTAGACATGCACAACGCATGTACCAGTTGATGGTTCTAGCACTGCGGCGCCAACCTGGTCTTATCTGTCGATGAAGAGGCCCGGCGAGACATTCAGTGTTATTCCAAGACAAGGCACATCTTCGATGAGGTTTTGGTATATATTGTGGGCACGGTGTGGCATGCATGGGTAAGCGCTGGACTGTGGACCAACATGACTGCGTGCGGATGTATCAGAAAGAGGGTATCAAGACCAGAGTTGACGATTCCAGCACAACGCGCGAGGCCGGTTCCAGGTCGACTGCGGTATGACGAAGAACTGCGAGATGTCGTGTTAGCCTGAGCGTAGCGGAGAACAAAGGATACTTGTGAGAAACGTCCAAGCCTGCCCCTGGAAACGTCGGTATCTTGGGTATCAATTGCCTCCGTCTCTGCTGCCTTATTGGACAGTCTCAATCTTCCCGCTCGACTTATCGCGCCCACGATGCTGCCTCGATTCTGCCATGGAATGTATAATCTTCCCAGTCTTCGAACTGGAAATTTTGCCTTTTGTCCTCCCCTGATCCAATCCATTCATTCTGTGGCCCTCAGCTATACACTAGTACCGCCCACCGGTGTTTGAACCTCTCTCGATCGAAGCACTAACTGCACTAGGAAGATGAATACATGCCAAGGCCTGCTGGAGGACCAGGACATCTCGGGCGTTGGTGTACGCGTTACGTTTTATGCGCAAACTTTTCTTACTGGTGAGATTTGAGACTAAGGTCAAGTATCAGCACTGACGGGCGCCCAATTGCCAGTTTTTGCGGCTGCGCTGCCCGGTAGCGACATAGACGGTGCGTTACAATAGTTCACCTGTTCCTTTTAACGGTACTCATGACACCTTTAGGATCGTATTGGACTCTGGTCTTGACCAACTTTGCTCTGCTCGTAACCGGATTGATTGAGGCGGCCAGGCACAACCTTTCGCTCTACAACGCCATACTCATCTCGTATTTGTGTACCCTCCATATCTTTCCTACCTATGTTGTGCTGTTCCTGAAAGGCCAGCCGTCGCATGGCCCGGCAAAGAAGTTTCTTAAAATGAACGCAGCGCTCTCGATCCTTGTGCTGGGTTCGGACATATTCGGGCTTTACATATGGATAAAGGCAGAGACTTTTGGAAACCAACCGGAATGCAATTCAGACACTCTACTCATACTGTTTGGCAAATCATACTCTGCGACAGCACTTCATGCTAGACTTGTAGCTATCGGCAAGTCTCTCCATAAACAATAGTTTGCTGTCATCTGATCATATACCCTAGTTTTGCTGTCTGTGATGCCTTCGTTAGTTGGAGGTGCGGTAGTTGTCGCGGTAGTGTTCGCGGTAGCGAGCATGTTTGGGGCAATTTTTGCATCCTCTAATGACTCGAGCGCGAGCCTAAGATCTCAGAAATCCAGGCGTAGCAACCACGAAGAATCAACCACGATACCTGCATCTGAACGTGTAGTAATACTGGGTGCACTGCCGTATTGGCTCTACATCATCATTACCATGGAGCAAACCATCCAACGTAACCCAGTTATCCGCGGCGAAACTGAATTCGGGTTTGGGCAGGTAAGACATATGGTGTAGTTCTTTTGTTCTCGGAAATAATGATGAGACCTAATAGGTTTTCCCGTTGATCACTCTCGCAATACCGTTATATGCGATATTTTCTGTGGCTATTCGTCAAAGAGAGGCGTGGATGGAGAAGATTGTGTTTCAGCCCACGCTCTGGATGGTATGATAGTTATTCTTCACAAATGGAAGAAGTACGCGCAATCAAGAGGACTGGACGTTTTGGACATTGCTTGTATCTATCGAATTGTGGTGGGCGAACGGGAATACGGTATTGTTGTGATTATTGAATACTGCCCACTTGCGATTACACCAGTTTAGGCCTGAAAGATCTCGGAGCGCCCACCGTGCCTGACATATTCGATTGGGACCCGAATATGGAGACTTGATATCAGGATTTATATAAGTAGGATCTTATCCTCTCGGCAGGAATGCGGACACTATAAATAAGGGCACGCAGCTTTTGCCTCCGTCGCTCTTGTCCCACTCTCCCGCTCAAATTATCCAGCCCGGGACGCTCCATCGCCGATATACTTAGTCTTCTCGCTCTTTATTAAAACACGAGGCTGCCTCGATGTAGCAACTATATTACGCTCAATCTTCGACTTGTAAAGGCTCTACCCCTCATCTCCTGCTAAGCCAATCCATACTCTTCGTGGTACCTCGGGCTACACATTCGCACCGCTTGCATATGTTCACATTGTTCTAGGCGCTGATTGCAATTCAGAGATGAGTGTTTGTAATGGATTGATAGAAGATCAGGACATTTCGGGCATTGGCGTGCGCGTTACATTCTATGCACAAAGCATTTTGATGCGTAAGATTTGATATTTCTGCTGAAATCAGAGCCTACCGCTGATAGAGTATCCTCAGTTATTGTGGCCGGGCTGTCCGAAAGCAACGACGATATCGGCGGTGTGTTCACTTCTATTTCGAATGTTCTTGTTGTTAATTATATTTATGCCTCCAGGAGCGTTTTGGACTCTCATATTTACCACCATCGCCCTCCTTATTTCTGCATTGGTTGAAGCAGCGAGGCAGAATCTTTCCTTGTACAACGCCATACTCATCTCGTATCTGTGCATTCTCCACTCCGTAATCACTGTGGCAGTGATGGTGTGGGGTTTGTATCAAATGATCTCAACGATGCGGTTTCGAAGAGCCTTACTATTCAAGATGTTGGGCATGAATATAGCAACTATCATCCAAATGGTTTCTTCGGCGATATTTGGGCTTTACATATGGAGTAGAGTGGAGACCTTTGGAAACCAACCAGAATGCAATCCGGACACTCTACTCATACTTGCAGGTAAATCGCACAGTGCGACATCGTCACACGCTAGATCCACAGCTATAGGTGAGTCCAATCACGAGCAAAGTCCTCTTCCAGCTGAATTCGTGCACCTGCACCAGTTTTTTTTATCGCTGTTTCTTTTGTCGGTTGTACTGCTCTTGTACATACTGGCTTTTGTGTCATTCGTCCCCGCTATTATGATGGGTTCCCCGCGAGAAAATTCAAGTCCATCACCCTCAATTCATAGGTCGCGGGCGCAGACACCTGAACGGTCTTCCGTTGCCGATGATTGGGACCTGGTAGATCGCTTGATACGCTTAGCGACAATGCTCATTGCGGGTCCGGCGGTATATTGGATCTACATAGTGGTCACTATGGAGCAAACCATTCGACGCAATCCCGTTATTCGTGGACCAACCAAATTCGGGTTTGGGCAGGTCAAACAAATGCCAGGTTTCTCTTGTCCTGTCAGTTACTGACAGGGTTCCATAGGTTTTCCCATTGGTGACTCTCGCAATCCCGCTGTCAGTACTAGTTCCTCAGCTGGCCCGCCTTTGGCACGATATAAGGGCGATGAAGAATCGACAGAACGACGAGGAACGCGCAGACGGCCAGCATCGCGCAAGTAGGCCAGGATCGCAGGAGCGGCCGGGACAGGATCAGAATAGCAGGGGAAGCGTGGTCGAAGAGAGTGATGTAGAAAACAAGAATAAATAATCTGGCTCGCAGATGGATGGGTCATGCGCGATTGGGGTCAAGGAGGGTGAGCAGTACGGATATCGTTTCAGCTATTGCATTGTTTCAAACAGGATTTGATGATATGGACAAGAACTTGATATTCTACCATTGGAGGCATCCTGAAAAAAGCGGTGCTGGCTAGGAGTCCAGAAACCGAGACAAAATTTGGCCGTCAAATATCAGCGTGCCACATACTACCGTATTGACGCTTTATCATCATCACCATCGAGGAAACGATTCGCCGTAACCCTGTCATCCATGACTCAGTGTCCTTTGGGTTTGTGCAGGTCAGACTATGCCGCATTTGCCTTCTCGAAAATGCTAGCAATTTGCGACAGGTATTCCTGCTGATCACGCTTGCAATCCCGCTGCATGCGATAGGCGCGTCGCCTCTTGATATGTGGAACGAGTGTCGCAGCAAAGAGAGCATCGAAGAGGACGGCAAACAGGATATCAAAGAGGGTACCAAAGAGTGCGCTGTAGAGGGCGTGCTATACAGTCCGGTCTGATTTAACTCGGCGTTCGTGGTCGTGCACGTCTCGCCCATCGTCACAATATTGGACGAATTTCCTTACCTTCGCTTGTTAGATCTCACGTTGACTTGAATTTAATATGATATATGGCACGCACCGCGGCCTTCCAGTGCTTTGGTGTATGCCGACCTAGATGGCGGAAAGTTGTAACAGCTGCGACTGCCCTGTCGCGACTGCAGGGCGGCGATTTCGGTCTGTACCGCTGCGCAGACAACGCGACGCGGGATGCCAGGTATCGTCGCTCGACCGTGACGCGTGTTGACCACACGAGGGCCTCTCCTCGAGCAGCGCCAGCTGAAAGCCTCGCAGGATGATCTGCAGCATGAATTGAAGGGCTATGGGTGCTCGAGCGTTCGCGGGCCGCTTGTGTGGGATCGGTGCTCGACAGGCGCAGACTATGCGGTCAGGCGAATACGAGCAGGTTGCGCCGCTGCGCCCGGGCCGGGCTTGCCGGTACGGGAATCGACCGTCTACGATGCCCTCCTTGACCGCTCTGCTGTGGGCTTCCCTTTAGGTGGGCTCCCCATACACTGTCGCGCCGAGCTGCGCATTCTGCGGGAGCAGATGGGAGCATGTTGGCCAACAACCCTCGGCTTAGATGCGGGTGTAAGGCAGGCAGACGGCGATCTTGGCGCCGCACACGCCGCTCCGAGCGGCCATCCGCCAGTAAGAAGCGCATCCGCATCATTGAACTGTTCGATGGGCGCCTGCGAGCGCGAGCGCTGGCTCCCCAGTCCCATGATGATGAAAGTAGAGGCGCTGTAGTGCCGACGGTCCGGCTGACCTTCGTTTAAGTGTGTCAGAAGAGGGTGTCGAGAAAAGTCGACAATTTTGCGCCAGCACGCCGATGCTGAGACGACTCCAGTGCGGCGAAGAACGAGAGGCATCACGTTGGCCTGGGGAAAGTGGAGGCCTCCTGCGAGAAAATTCGGCATCATGTATGATACGCAAGTCTATATGAGCACTGGGGGTTGTCGCGCACCGCAGCTGAAGCGTTTGAGTTTGAGGGCCCTTTTAGCGCCGGCCATCCAACACAGGCAGTGACAGCTGTCACCACCTGTTCGCACCCGAACAGATGATCATGGCACGTCGCAGATAGGCTGTCGCAGCGCTCCAGCAATCTCAGATAATCGGCTTCGAAACACGAGTCAGCGTCGATATAGATAAGGAGCTCAATTGCTTGTCCGGGTCGAGCCGAGTCCGAGTCTGCCTGCTCGTCTCGGCGTGGCGGTGGGGAGGAGTCCAGCACGCCCCAGCCCGGATGATAAATCTCACTGCAAACCGAGCGCTCGGAAAAACGCCGGTTCGAGCAGGACCCACTGGGGCCTCCGAGAATGCCACGGCGGAGAGCAAGGCAGGTGCACCGCCACACAGCGGACGTCAGCAGCAATTCAGAAAATTGGTCAGAGCGGCCGATCGCTTGTCGTGCCGCTCATGTTTTCGCCTCCGGTGCATCATGTCCATGTGTGTGCATTGGATATACTGTAGTGCCGGTAACGATTGCAAAAATGCACCCGTCTACCCCGTCGGCTTGTTAGGCAACCCAGATAGCCGCAGCCCATTGATTGGGGTGGAAGACTCTGAGGATGTTTGAAGTCTTGAAGTGTGGCAGGCGTTCGAAGGTAGACTGACGGTGATTGACGGATGCCACATGCGCGCGTCAGTGATAGCTGATACGTGATAGTATAATCGCCAAATCGGGTAGCATGGGGACTCGGCCGAGGGGAGGTACTGCATCCGAGGAGCCCAGCGACATCTCATCGCTGCGGTCATCAGAGTCGTACATTGGTAGTGACTCGATCGAGGGGATTGATCATATCAGGCAGTCAGTGTGCGGGCCGCTGACGAAGCGCTTACCATTTTCTGCGGGTGAGTGGCCAGATTTGGGTGAATCGGCCGCTGTGGGCTAATGAGCTCTGAGTCAGCGTCAGCGATCGCAACGGGTCGATGTGCCTGCCGCCGCAGGCTGTCGCGTCCAATTTGCTCGACTGACTCGCCTGACAGCTGTCTCCGTCCTCTTCTTATATAAAGCCCCGTCGCCGAGCAATGCCCCATTCGTTTGCACTTGCCCCACCCGACGAACATGTCGTCCATCGAATCCGTCGACCAGGAAAAGCAGCAGGTCCAGCAGCAGGTCCAGGAGGATGGCCTGCAGGGCGAGAAGAAGCCGATGAAGCACACTGTAGCCGCCTACAATGAAGACACCATCCTCACCGGCAAGCGCCTCCTCGTCGTCTTCATCGCCATGTAAGCCCTCCCCTCCCGCTCCCCATTCCGTCCGCTGACCTCCCGCAGCCTCATGTCCCTGCTCCTCATCGCGCTCGACCAGACGATCCTCGCGACCGCGCTCCCGCGCATCGCGTCCGACTTCGGCTCCTTCTCGCTCCAGGGCTGGGTCGCCTCCGCGTTCGTGCTCTCCGAGACCGTCTTCCTCCTCTTCTTCGGCCAGGTCATGCGCATCTTCCCCGCGAAATACGTGCTCCTCATCAACATCTTCATCTTCGAGGCGGGCAGCCTCGTGTGCGCGCTCAGCGCGAACGTGGACCAGCTCATCGCGGGCCGCACGGTCAGCGGCGTGGGCGCGGCCGGCATGTGTGAGTGCTTTTCTTCTTGGTGAGGGCAGAGCCGCACGGGGAGCCGCACTCCCGAAGGGAGTGCAATTTCCGAGTTGGTGTACCGCATATACGGACACGGGCTCCGAGTGCGAGTCTCCGCTTCCGGCCTCCCCTTATGTCTTCCCTCCTTCCGAATGCACGCTGACGCCGCGCAGTCGTCTCCATGATCCAGATCATCGCGCAAGTGACCCGGCTCGAGGACCGCCCGCGCCTCTTCGGCGCGTTCGGCGCCGTCTTCGGGCTCTCCTCCGTCATCGGCCCGCTCATCGGCGGCGCGTTCACGGACCACGTCTCGTGGCGCTGGTGCTTCTACGTGAACCTGCCCATCGGCGGGCTCTCGTTCTTCCTCGTCGCGCTCCTGCTCAAGTCGTCCATCCCCCTCGGCGCGGACCCGAACAAGCGGAGCAAGCGCGACCAGTGGAACCTCGCGAAGAAGCTCGATATTGTAGGCGGCGTGCTCGTCGCGGGCGCGGTGACGTGCCTCGTGATGGCGCTGCAGTGGGGCGGGAACACGAAGCCGTGGGGCGACAAGGACATCATCATCGTGAGCCCCCCTCTCTCTTCCTCCACACAGAACCCACGCTAACCCCGCGCAGTGCTTCGTCTTCGCGGCCGTGCTCACCGGCGCGTTCATCGGCTGGGAGGTGTACCGCAACGAGGACGCGATGGTGCCCCTGCGCATCTTCAAGTCGCGCTCCATCTACGCGATCGTCTTCTACTGCTTCCTCACGCGCTTCTCCCTCCTCCTCTTCTCATACTACATCCCCATCTTCTACCAGGCCGTGCGCCACAAGAGCGCGACCGCGTCGGGCGTGTCGCTGCTGCCCTTCCTGCTCGGCACCGTGCTCAGCGTCATCTCCGCGGGGCAGCTCGTCGGCGTGTTCGGGTACTACTGGCCGTTCTGCGTCGCCTCGCCCGTCTTCCTCGCCGTCGGCTCCGGGCTCCTCTACACGCTCTCGCCGAGCACGAGCGCGGCGACGGTGATCGGGTTCCAGATCCTGTGCGGGATGGGCGTCGGCCTGGGGATGCAGAACTCGCTGCTCGCGATGCAGGTCGAGTTCAAGGACACGCCCGCGCTCATCGGGCAGGCGTCGTCCATGGGCTCGTTCGCGCAGTTCCTCGGCGGCACGATTGGCCTCGGCATCGCGGAGCCCGTGTTCGCGAGCGAGCTGAGCAAGAACCTCGCGAAGTACGCGCCGAACGCGCCGGCGACGATCGTGAAGGAGAGCCCCGTCGCGATCTGGACGGAGATCCCCGCGAACCTGATCCCCGGGGTCGTGCTCGCGTACTGCGAGAGTCTCAAGGTCGTGTTCATCGTCGGCGTGCCCATCGGTGAGCCCTCCCCCCTTTTCTCTGATTCGCGCAATACTGACATGGGTAACAGCTATCCTCGGATTGATCGCGGCGCTGTTCATCAAGAACGTGAAGATCGAGAAGACGAAGATCAAGAAGCCGAAGGGCGAGAAGGCCGCGAGCACGGCGCCGTCGGCGGACGCGGCGGACCCCGAGGCGGGCAGCGCGGACGAGGAGCGCACGCGCGCGGACGACGAGGTCGCCAAGGACGTCGAGGTCGGCGTCGAGAAGGCGTAATCTCACGGCTGCTATTTACTTCACATTTACTTCGCATTTACATTTTACGGGGCGCGTTTGCCACCACCCATTTACGAGCCACGGGCACGGGGATTATTGATTCGATTGCATAGACATCACGGGTCGCAGCTCACTGTACTATACGCCACACTAATTATCACGCATTGCATGGGACGAATATATCTTGCTCTCTTCTCGCGTTGCGTGTCTATTTAATTTGAAAGTGGGTGCGTATATGCGTACGTGGCTTCGAGCAGGCGGTTTCGGGAGGGCAATGTATGCGTATCCACGTATGTGATGATTGAGGATGGCTATGTTACAAGAACTGGTGTTACAAGATTGGAAGTGCGAGGGATCTGGTTTTATGGCAACAAGGACGAGAAATACTGTAGAGCGCATCTGGTACTTAGTTGGGCAACACGGGAGATTTCGAGAGCGTGGCAAGGGATGGCAAATCATCTTGGTGTGGAGAGTGTGGGGGAGTGTGCACCGTGGATGCGGCTAAGCTTGAATGTCCGCTTCCTTCCGCTCCTTCAACAGCTCGGTCCAAGGGGGCAGTCCGAACATGACGGGAAGGCGTTCCCAGAACTCGATTCGCCCAGCGAGGTGACTTGCGTAAGCTGCTTCGTTACAAGCTTGACATATTCTCAAGTAAGTCTCGTCAACCGGAATGTGATCCAACAACACCAATGCTATAATTGGGCTCGAGGCTGATATCATTGTGCCTCCAATATGTCGCCGAGCTCTTTGGCAATCTTGGGGTGTAGCACAATTGGGAGAGAGGGGTTCGGGATCCCAGATCCAACGGAAGCTCGTTTCAGCTTGGCCATAGATTGCGCCGCGAAAGCCTGCTAGGCATGCGAGTTGGTCTTGATGCGAAAGACGGATAACTGACCCGTCCGAAGTCGTTGTGCCGTCGATGATACCATCAGTTGTATACATCATACATATTTCATACAAGGCCGAAGGAAGGATGGAAAGTAGTCCAGCCCGGCGTCCTAATATGATGAGCTGCATCAGTTCACCTTCGGGGGGTTCTATCTCGCCCCAATCGAACTCCTGAGGGAAGCTAGGGTATGCATCCAATGTAGCAGGACACAACGCAAAAAGCCTCCGCTTTGCCTCGAGGTATAACTCCTGTATGTCGTATTTCTGTCCCAAGCAGAGGAACGCGGCGAACTCGGCGAAGGACATTTTGCAATTGTGGGGGAAAACCTTCAGTCTAAAGGCGGGATAAAGCGTCAGTCAGGGAGAGAGAAGGCTATATAGCCTCTCACCGTTGGCCTGAGAGTGCACGCAGGATATACCGCACTTCCTCTGCCGAATCGAAAAGTTTCACAACCGGACATCCCTCCACCAGCTGCGTGTCCTCCGTTGGGGGCTGAGGGAGCATGAACATGTCCTTGAACACGGGCGAGCTCCGCGCAAGGATGCCCCGGTACACCTTGAACTGTGTATTCTGCGCCTGCAAGACGATATTCCCGTCGTCGTACCAGACGTCCGACCGCACTGGATCGACAACGTCCTCCAAAGAGTCTACACGCTTGCGCTTTGAAGAGGGTTGCTCTTCTGCCGACATCAAGAAATAGGTAAGGCCAACAGAAAGGAATAAAGAGGCGAGTGGGGGGAGGGGGCTAGAGGGGGATCGGGTAGAGGAAGAAGAGAGGAAGAGCAGCAGTGTACGAGATTTGATCGAGTTGGGGCCGGCTGAGACGCGACACCGTACGCCACGCGGCATGACCCTCTAACTTACTTACTCGGTCCTCATTATTTGTGTCTTGGCTCTCCAGGTTGTCTTCAGCATCGTGTAAACGCATACTAGTAGTTGATCGCAATCCCTCTACTAGGATATCTATTCTTGCCTGACTCAAATATACCGACCCCACGGCGAAAGTTGCCCCCCAAAGCAAGCCCATGGCAAAGAAAATTCCAGTGCATCTTGCAACTTGAATGCTTACCGCCTCTATGGAACTGGATATCTTGAGCACCGCTTTGCCTTCGGAAAATGAATCATCGACTATGTATAGATGGCATACCACGGCATCGGACATCCATACCTACGCATTTCCCTAGCGGAATGACAAGCCATCTTGGTACGGTGAGAGTTATAGAGAGAGTGGATCCTCAGTGGATAGGAAAGCATCTTGCTACATAGAAAAGATAAGTTAAAGATATACGACTGATATGGGAGTGCATGATCAATAACAGTGATTCTGCGGCTTTGAAGAGCGTTTTGGGGAGGGTGGATGTGGCTAAGATAGTATGTCCATTTCCTCCCTCTCCTTCAATAGCTCGGTCCACGGGGGCAGTCCAAACATGACGGGAAGGCGTTCCCAGAACTCGATTCGCCCGGCGAGGTGACTGGCGTAAGCTGCTTCGTAGCAAGCTCGGCATATTCCTTTGGGGGTCCCCTCGTCAACCGAATGGTAATTCATCAACGCCAATGCCATGAGAGGGGTTGAGGGTCTGAATACTTTGCCTCCAAAAGATCGCCGGCCTCTTTTGCAATCTTGGGGTGTAACACAGCTGGGAGAGAGGGGTTGGGGGCCCTCGATCCAACGGAAACTCGTTTCGCCTTGGGTATAGATTGCGTCGTGAAAGCCTGTCAGACAAGCTAATTGGTCCTGTGGTAGAAGACGAACTATTGACCCGTCCAACATCGGCACACCGTTGGCGATAGCGTTGGTTGTATACGTCGTGCATGTTTTATACAAAGCCCAAGGAAGGATAGAAAGTAGTCCGGTCCTGCGAGCTAAAATCACGAGGTCCATATATTCACCCTTGGGAGCTTCAATATCGCCCCAATCGAGCGCATCAGATCTGACCCGGTATTTTTCCAATGTAGCGGGACACAACTCAAAAAGCTTTCGCTTTGCCTCAAGATACAACTCCTGTATGTCATACTTCTGTCCCAAACACAGGAACGCGGCGAACTCGGGATAAGAAAGTTGATGCGCAAAGACCTTCAGTCTGGAGGCGTGATGAATTGGCGGGTGGAGAGAGATGAGGTTAAATAACCTCTTACCGTTGACCCGAGAGCGCTCGCAAGACATATCTCACTTCCTCCGCCGAATCAGAAAGGCACACAACTGGGCACCCCTCCACCAACTGCGTGTCCTCTATTGGCGGCTGAGGGATCATGAACATGTCCTTGAAGACGGGCGAGCTCTGTGCAAGAATGCCCCTATACACCTTGAATTGGGTGTTCTGAGCCTGCAGGACGACATTGCCGTCGTCGTACCAGATGTCCGAACGTATGGGATCGACCGTGTTGTCCGAGGAGTCTACACGCTTGCGCTTCGAAGGTGGTTGTTCTTCTGTCGACATTGAGAAATTGGCAAGGTCAGGGCGAAGGGTTGACGAGGCAATCGAGGGGAATCAGGTGGAGAAAGAAGAAACTTCAAAAAAGGAAACAGCGACAGTGCACGAGATATGGGGTGAATTAGGGCCGGCTGAGACGCGACGCGCACTCTGATGACAGTCTCTTAGTCTAGATACGCATTGCTTTTGGGTGGCGTGCAACACTTGACAATGAGAACACTCCGAGGGATATCAAAGCATCTTATTATACTCAGAAATAGAAATACACGGTTACGGTGATTCTGCGGTATTATGGGAACGTAGTGAGGAATGGCAAGCTATCTTGGTACGGTGAGAGTTATGGGGGAGAGTGGAATAAGTGAAAGATATGAGTGCATGATCAAAACGGTAATTCTGCGGTATCCGCGGGAGCGTGACGAGGTATGCCCCATCATCTTGGCATGTAGAGCATTTGAGGAGCGTGGATGTGGCTAAGACAGAATGTCCGTTTCCGCCCTCTCTTTCAATAGCTCGGTCCACGGCGGCAGCCCAAATAGATCAGGGAGCATATCCCAGAATTGAACCCGCCCAGTGGTATGTCTTTGGTGTACAATACCGGTGCACGCCTCACATAAATCCGGGTGACCATCCGTACTGGCCCACTTTATCAAACCCGCAATGGCTGACTTGTGACTGAGCAACCCGATGAAACTTCTTCTTGCGATTCTACACACAGCAGGCGAGGTGCAGGTTGCAAAAAAAGCCTGAGGATCCCACGCCCAGCTCAAAGTCGTTGCACGCTGAGCGTCGTGCATTGCTCGATAACCTGCGAGACAGATGAGTTGATCTTGTGCAGATAAAACAAGCATAGAACCATCTGATCTCTTCGCCCCATTGATGAGCGTGCCTGCCGGATAGCGCGTGCAGCAACGATAGA
>JACXVL010000181.1:0-77805 GCA_014898675.1 Athelia sp. TMB
GTTCTGTACGCTTTGGATGCGCATAGCGGCGCTGGTGCACTAGTATGTGTGCATATGTGGGCAATATGGATTCAGGTTGGACGGCGGACAGTGGGCGAAGACAGTGGGCGAGCGTGTGTTCGTGCTCCCGTGTCCCGATGGGTGTCGTCATTGGGCGGATTCAGAGGGTTGCAAGTATGTATCTACTTTGTATATTGTCCAATGCCGTATCTTTCATCACTTTGAACCCCCTCTCCTCTGAACCTAGACTCGTAACCCGTCTCTCTATGTAGCAAGCTGACGATAGAGAGACTGGTCGAATGGGCGCAATAGTCCCTATGTCCCGCGGGCTGTCCCAATTTGGATGCTTCTCAGCCTGCCCTGAAGTGCGATCGCGCGTGGCATGTCCAAATCCGTCACTGCACGTCCAATCAACACGAAACTTGACACGCACAGACGCGTCTTGCATCTTTGCTCGCAGCTGCGCAAGTCCTTTAACATGCCTGCTTATCTCCAAAATTTCCCTAACCGGTTTTTCTCTAACTCGGGTATATTAAATGCTTATGTTGATGTAAGACACGATGCCTTCCACTGTCGAGTCAAATAACATGGCTGCTGGTGCCGCAAGCCCTGCAGCTGAGCTTCCGAGTTGCCTCTCGCATCTGCCTCAATGACATTCAGAAGCTCCAGTAGCTTTCCATCGGTCTGATATAGAGCGTGCTTGTACGTTACAGTTCGAGGTAGTCGATCGGGCGTACACATGCAGCTCGTAGATAATCTGACACATTCAAAAAACACTTAATAATGGGTGTTTCGTCCCCTCGGGCTGTACATAGACACCTGGGGCAGTGGGAATCAATTCAAGGCGGATTGGGCAAGAGATCAGGTAAATCAAAGGTATCCGGCGTGTGATATTGCCACCCAGGTGCGTGAAGAGATCGGGCTTGAGGTGAATCAACTCAAAACGTGAAAGGGAACATAGTCCGGCTCGAAGATGCAAGTGATTGTGGTATGTTTGGAGTGTAGGCCGTGGAGGTGAATGGGGGAGGGCTACCAGAGCCGACTCTGCCACGATTTACGGAGTCTCCGGGATGGCCCGGCTCACCACAGAAGTCTGAGCAGCAAGAATCTCAGCGGCAGTCTTGGGCTTGTTGACAGACATAAAGGCGATAAAAGCGCAGGTGCTCAGCAGGTAAGTAATGTCAAGTTGATGTAAAGTATGCGTTGCGACGCGTGCGACGGATTTGGACGTGCCACGCGCGATCGCACTTCAGGGCAGGCTGAGAAGCATCCAAATTGGGACAGCCCGCGGGACATAGGGACTATTGCGCCCATTCGACCAGTCTCTCTATCGTCAGCTTGCTACATAGAGAGACGGGTTACGAGTCTACTCTGAACCCTCTCCCGCTGCGCCCTCAAACTCCCTCCAATTATAATTTTCCTCCAAGTCTGTCTTTCACCTCCTATTCCGGTCATATGTGCTCACTGAAGTCTAACTGCCTAGCCAATCATCATTGGGATACTAAATATATAACTAGCATTACATATTACTTTGCAATAATGAAAATGTACTCTATGAATGCAATGAGCGACATGAAATGACTGACAACTGTATACAGGATAATTCTATTTAGGAGCCCCGATTTGAGGGGTTTCTCGATTATTGACTCCGGCTTCGCGTCAGCAGAAATCATTTACGGCACTTCCGCGTCGGCGTCGGAGCCTTTCCGTGACGCGCCACACCGCCGCCACCCGCCACATCTGCAGCAAATGCTCTCGAGCTCGACGGCGGAGCGCTTCAGGAGTGCGCTGGGGGTGTCAAACATTTCCTCATGTCTGTGTGACGCATATGACGGCCGTATATGGCAATCAGCATGCAGCTTTCTAGGGATATGTGTCTGTAATTGTATGGCCGTACATGGACCTTTCTCTCACTGGGCAGGTACGGTATGGGAGCTGCGTTATAGTACACATAATATCGAAATGCGATGACGGCAAATAGTCTCAAATAGCCGCAAGTATAGACATGCCCAGATGCATATGTTCAAATCATCATGAAATCACACTCTTCACTCCCCCCAAGGCTTAACTTGCGCTCTGAATTCTTTAGACAATTGTGACATGGGGTTATAAAGCATCTCTACATATAAAAAGGGTATTAAGAGCTCTCCTGCATCTCCCGTAGTGCATAGCAGGTGACACTTGCTGAATCTTGGTAAAAATGGTAGTAATTCATCCCTTGATATCCCTGATGACATGCCAATGGCACATTTGGATAGCTAATATATCTAAAATAGTAATTGGGAATGCTTTGGGCCCCCCAGCGCACTCCTGAAGCGCTCCGCCGTCGAGCTCGAGAGCATTTGCTGCAGATGTGGCGGGTGGCGGCGGTGTGGCGCGTCACGGAAAGGCTCCGACGCCGACGCGGAAGTGCCGTAAATGATTTCTGCTGACGCGAAGCCGGAGTCAATAATCGAGAAACCCCTCAAATCGGGGTTCCTAAATAGAATTATCCCTGTATACATGGTAAGGTCTGAGAAGATCTGAAATGTACCTTGATGCAGCTAAGGTAGAGGGAAAGAGAAGCGGCGGCGGCGGCGATGAGAGAAGGAACGGCGGCAATGGCGACGACGACGCGGCGACGACGTGGCAGCGTCGATCGGGAAGTCCATTTTTGGGGAAGCCCCTGACAAGTGGCGCGGGTCGCTGCGCGCCCGCCACGGGCCGTCGCAGCGCCGCGGTGGCTGGATGGTGTCAAAAGCGCCGGGGGATGCAGCAATTTGTCTAAGTCCAAAAAGTGGTGGAACTCGCGCGAAAAATGACTGAAAGCGCCCGAAGTCGCGGAAAACTTCGTGCGCGCGCGGAAATAATAAAGCTCCAAAAAAACCGTCATACCGGGCGGTCGATGTGGCTCGCATCTTCTCTACGCCCTTTGTCTGTCGAGGAAATCGCTGATCGAAGTCCTGCCAAACGGTGCCATGGCAGCGTATGATGTGGACTTTCGATACTCTTCCCCAACCGATGTCTTCGATGTGTGTTCCGGTTTTGTGACTTCCATTCCCACTTGCGGAAGTGAGCGTGTTCTTCTCATGGAATAGGTTTAATGTTGGTGTGGATAAGGCGGATATACAAACTCCGATGAGGATTGTCTAGGCGACCTACTGCATCTAGGAGGTCTATTGTTCGTCGACACATCCGCGATTCAGCTTTTTATAAATGTTTTTTTCACGGTTTATTCGAGGTTTGTAGGTTTGCGGAAGTCGATGATCAAAGTTCGTGCCCCTCAAGGAAGTTTATGTAATTCACTGAAGTTTCTGTCGGAAGTTTGTGCGCCGAGGCAGCTGTACTCTGAAGTTTCTGGTATCTTTGATACAAGTCGGAAG
Organism: Athelia sp. TMB; assembly: GCA_014898675.1. Classification (NCBI taxonomy): domain Eukaryota; kingdom Fungi; phylum Basidiomycota; class Agaricomycetes; order Atheliales; family Atheliaceae; genus Athelia; species Athelia sp. TMB. Next base: position 3,363 of record JACXVL010000181.1, read on the forward strand.
TACGATGTTATTCACGCCAGTGATCAATATGGCCAATAATAATATTATAAACCCCTGAATCTCTCTGCAAGAAAATCACCACTACTCCCGTCGCGGCGCCACCCTTTATCAACAAAGATATCTCCAGCCTCAATGTCTCTTCGTTGCCACAGCCGCCGTCATCTGCGTTGATACTCAAGGCGGTGCACAAGATAAGAGCTCTTTCAATATGTCTGCCATTGTGTAGCCTTCTTGAATATTAAGCATACTGGCCGGCTTTGCGGCGCTGTCGGCGGTTCACATAATTTTCCAGCTTGAGTGGCAGTCTGCATTTCCTCCAAAAATGGATAATTACAAATGATCAGTATTTCATGATATATTAGTTGCTGATCTACGAACCCGAATCCCGGCAGCACCGTCACTGACCAAGTTGCTGCGAAATTGAGAGGAGTTGCCACAGATGTGGTGGCTGGCCCTATAAAGGATCCGATGCCGAGACCTCCGTTACGACTTCAAACTTCCGACTTCGCAACGCAACCTCGAATAAACAGTGATAAATACTGTCATAGAAAAAAGCATTTATATGCGGTAGTTACATGCGGACTACTATTAGATCACATAGTGACCCTGAGCATTATGTGTCGTGCTCAAAATCACAATTCGATATCTCGTTGACAACGAATTGTTATGGTGGCTTAGTGGCAGATCTACGTAATACTGCATTTGTGCGACGAAGGGACAGCCATATAGATAACTAGGTTGTGCTTATGGAAGCGGTTAGAGTGAAATCCACTCCTTCATCCCCGACCACTATGTCCTGTGCTGACAGGCCCCAGGAAGCTCCCCTAAATGTCCCTTACACCTTTGGAGAGCATATGAGGGCTAGAACATATGGGTACATAGCTGTGTGGGTATGGCTACGGATGCCACGCCACACCTTCCACTACGCCGCCCAATGAGGCAAGCCAATCGCTTCTGTGTGTCATAGGCTGGGAAATATTAAGGGTCTTTGCGCAACTCAATTGAACCAACCACGGCATCCCGGCCGCTCTCCCTCATATTATGGCGCGAATATTTATCAGTTTCTAATCTACATATCTACCAAGTTCATTGTCCAGATAGCGGTGGTGTTATGTAGCACAAGTATATCACCGCCAGACCCCACCCCACTGGGATCACATGATCCTTGGGGACTCCTTTGCCTGAGCATTGGCAAATGGAGAGCAGATCCTATTACTTATATGATATTAGAGCATTTCTGCAGGGATAAATATCAGGGTTTTATTAGATAAGAATTTACGCAAAAACATTAGGGCAGATTCAATATATATCTTCGGGTCAAATTTGCCACCCCCTCGCCTTTCGGCTGATCACATTCTTCTCCTCCTCTGCACTATTTGCGCCTGGTCAAGCTGATACTCTGACCTAGCAATATATCGGTGTCCAAAACCGACGCCTGGGAGAGGAGCAACGCCTCACTACCAGTCGGTGGACTCGGCACGCACCAGGGCAAATTTCACTGATATATGCAGCAGAAATGGTAAGTGGAGCTGCTCGGCACATTGCAAAACCTGATATATATCCCTGCAGAAATGCTCTATTAGCACTCACTGCTTTATTTAAGGATAAGTCGTATTGAATGCCTAATACTCAAACCCGTGATAATTTAGAGCTGCCGTCAGCAAGCAACGCAGGAAAATTGCACTTCATTTTCACGACACTGCAGCGTACAACCTGCATGCAAGGGATTGAAATTTGCATCGTGCAGCAGCGCGGTTGAACGATTTACGTGACATGATTAGTGGCCATGCCCAATGCGGTGGATGAGTGGCGGAGCGACTGAGTCCGAGAATTCGGGCGCAGCCACCCGCACAGCTACGTACCCATCTGTTCCAGCGTTCTGACTTTCTGCACCTTTGGGTTTTTTTTGGCCCAAAATGGACAATATCCCTCTGCGTTTTTGGGTTTTTCGAGGGACTTTGGGACGGTCGGAGGGCCAACCCCTCTACGTGTTTGGGTTTTTTGAGTGCATGGAATCTGCTTGATGGTCTTGCGGTAATGGGTCTTCACGTGGTTAGATAATGTCAGCATGTCGCCAGTTCGATTCCCGCCTGTTTCGTTTTGCTTTATTCGTCCAAATTTTTTAGTGTGCGTGTTTTACCGTGCCCCGCCTATGAACGAGGTCAGTCGTTTCAAAAAATTATGATTAAAATACTGTAACACGATAAAGCAGGACGACGGAGACGACAACCCTGATGGTGCTTGGGCGCCTCACTTTACGCTTCGAAAAGGCAAATATGAGCTGCACGCACGAGCACATATTTTTCATATCATATACCATCTTGGTCTGTCACCGTTTGACAAAGCATACAGCAACCCAGTTCATCCTGTTCTGAACGAGTTCAATAGCAGTCACTGGCTTTTAACCGCCCATCTGTTCAGCAAAGACTTTTCATTAAGATACCCGGGAGAAAGATGACAGTAAGTACTGTGGCACAGTAAGATCACTTTAATATGATATCTACATATGTAGCTATTATTCAAGTACATATATTGCGTGTAGGAAGGAGGGGAAACCGAGAAATAGACAGGTTAATGGAGATTGCTGTCACGGCTCGACCTGCGCCAACATGTGATCACGTGACATACCCCTCATACGCTTTGGGTTTTTTGACCCCCAAAACGTTGGGTTTTTTGGGTCTGAAATGGCGATTTTGGGCGAAGGGACATTTAGGGGAGCTTCCCGGGGCCTGTGCTGACCTATCCAATGAACTCATCATGGAAATCATCACGTGGCTCCCCCTGAAATCACTCATCGTCGCTCTGGGGCTGAACAGAAAATGGCGCTATTTGGTGCCTCTATCAAACGTCCTGCGAGCTCGTAGAGCGCTTCTGGAGTTGTACTTGCTTGCTATTACCAAACAACACGCTCCTGAAAGGCGGAATACATTCTCGGATTCACGGTTCGACCGCGTCCAGTACTTGCGGTTGCTCACGGACAAAAACCACGGCGAGGAGCTGCCCGAAGAGTTTAGGATTTGGGTGTTGGAGTGGCCGTATACAGTAATGAATTGGTTGTGGCCAGGCCACCATCTGGAACTATTTCGCCCGGAAGGCCTGCATGGTTCAAAACGTTTATCATACCATGGAATCTATATCACGCACACCAAAGTGAGCACAACGGGTCAGCGTTTGCCGGAATGGAACGCCTATCGAACAGCCGCGAATTGCCTCGTGGTTTTGGGGTCGCCGACAACTGGCGCAAACGTGCAATTGGTAGTCAGCAGCAAACTGCCTGGTCAAGAGCACCTCAAGGGAACAGTACACACCGATCCTCTGGACCTGCATCTGCCTTACCGGATTTCCGATAATTGGATAGATTGGTTGAAACGGACGATATACGAAGGTCATTGGATTTGGGCAGGAAAGATGTAGGATCTGCGTCGTTTTGAATACTGTACAACGAAATAAACTCGTGCCAATTGTGGTGAGCATCCACGAATCTTGCATTATGACAGTGTCATCTTATTGTTTACATTAATATTGCTCTGCAGAATCAAAGAGGTCGTCTAGCCGATCTTTCGAGGGATATCTCCACGTATGCGTGCACCGCTTCTTGTTCAATCTTCAGCAATTTGGAACACCCTGGTAGTAAGCAACTGCTGAGGGCTCCGAGTTGCTCCGAGGTTTCCGAGATAACGAACAGCCCCATGGCATGCTGATGCACAAGTCAGCATCGCAGCATTTCCTTTCTAGGCATTCAGACCGTTATCTCTGCATGATCCCACTGCCGATGCAAGGCACATCAATCGCGGAAGCCTGGCGGAAGTATATTTCCGAGCGCCACAGCGGCTCACAGCAGCCACATCCATGCAATGCATCCCAAAAACGGAATGCTGCGATGTCGAGTTGTTGAAATGTCCGCATGGTCATGGGCATATGATGTGGCCAATCCATGAGGTGTTACATCTGACAGGGGCTGGAGCAAAACCTATAAAGATCCTGCATAGAAGAGGATCCAAGGCAGGCAGCAACCCCTTATCACCCCCACAACCCATCGAATCACCAATGGCTATCGAGCTCGTTCCCCTCCCCCTTCCCGCTTCCGCCGACGCGTCCAAGTTCGCCGATTTCGGGCGCGAAGTGAGGAACGTCCATCCAGGCGAACTGACACCCGAGCAGTTTGCCGAGGTCCAGGACGCGCTGTACCGACACGATGCACTCCTCTTCCGTGATGTGGTGCTCACACCCGCACAGCAGTACAAGCTCACCAAGGCGTTCGATCCACAATCCGAGGTCAGTTGCATGTGCTCGTCTTTATCCTCCCATATTCTGATTCAATGCGATGGTATCCAGTCGTATGGGCATGGAAACAACAAAACGGGCTCGACACAGAAGTCGGTCCTACATCCGGACCTGAAAACGCTTCCTGGTCAGCCGCAGGTGCAGCTCATCGGCAACGGCGTAGTATACAACCACGAGGGCCTCGCAGAGGCCAAGCTGAAGCATCCTAATCATACCACCTTCCACAAGACGCCCATCTCCGCCACCGAGGATGCCGCCGGGCGCGACACCACACGCTTCTATCGTTGGCATATCGACGCGGCGCTGTACGACCTCTCGCCGCCGAAGGTGACGACTCTCTATGGAATTACGGTCCCCGAGGGACGCACTCAGACATGCCTGTACGATGACGGGACTGGCGACGAGCTGCCAGTGCCGCTGGGGACAACGGCGTTCGTGTCGGGACGTACGATGTTCGAGATTCTACCGGCGGCGTGGAAGAGCGTGGCCGTGCGTGCGCAGGTGAAGTACGCGCCACACCCGTACGTGTGGATGGCACCATCGCACGCGATGTCCACCGGCTTGGGAATTGAGTCGGAGGGCCTGGAGCGCGGGCTTGGGGACCTGCCAGAGTGGGAGGAGGGGAAGGTGCAGATGCTACCGCTCGTGAGTCTACTCTAGTTTAGAGTCATAAGCCGGCTTCTGACTTCGTTCGTCTGTGTAGCTTTGGAAGAACCCTGTGACGGGGGCGCTGCACTTCCAAGTGCACCCTTGTGGAGCCGCAGAGCTGATCATCGCAGCCCTTCCTGCTGGCACCGCTCATGAAGGCGCACTCTATCCCGACGGTGCACATGTCACAGACCTCAAAGAGGTCCGCGAGATCTTGTACAAGATGCAGCGACCTGCCATCGCGCCCTCGGTAAATGCCACTTATTCCCAACACGCTCCACCGATACTGATACGTCGTTACAGCTTGTGTATCCCCATGACTGGCGTGAACGCGACTTGGTCTTGTTCCACAACCGCGGCGTCCTGCACAGTGTCGTCGGGTCTTTCGCACCCGATCAGGTGCGCGCGTTCCATCAGTGCAACTTGGCCGCATCCGAGGGCATTACGGGTCCTAGCGAGGCAGACGTCAAGCAGTGGGCGTAATATCATTACTAGGAGAGTTGGGCCCCCTTTCGATTTATCCTTCTGTTATTAGCTCGTTATAATGATATTTGATTTATGCTGTTGGTCAGAGATGAGGCTGAGACCATAGTTGTCAATCATGAGGCATATCAGCCGTGCGATACAGATACAGGCGGGCGAAATCTTGATCGCGAGACTATTTGGGCTGGAATATAACAGTCTTGTTATCGTCGAGAAAGAAGAGGAGTTTTCCGGGGGCTGCATGAGCGATGGAGGCTCATGATGAGATTGGTCCTAAACGCAGTCGCCAAAATTGTATTGGACCGGTTTAGCGGGCGTTGATTTGAGTGGTATGATCCACGACGGAGAAGGATTGCTATATAGAACTAAGAGGCGGGCACTGCATGCACTCGGCATATAGTAGAGGGGAACTTTTGAGAGAGCGCTAAAGAGCGGCCTCAGTAACATTCTTCTGCTACAGACTTCCTTGAACGCCCACAAACGCCCGGATTGAGTCAATGGGTACCCCATATCCCACACGCCCGATATGCATATTTCCGCCTCGTAGTCTGCTGTTGATTGAGCAGTGGGCAGAGCCTCCCTCTTGCCCCGGTGTCTGCCTATGGACTCTTCTGCGTCAGTGCACGTATTTTCAATCTTGGTTGGAACCTAGCCCTCATCAGTTGAAAACCAGTCACGCAGAAAGGAAGTCGTATGAGATCGCAGGTGCATCGCAAATGGCTTATCCTTGAATGTCCGGGCGCTGATTAGCTCTGAAGTCATTCGAGCCACCGGAGTGTCACGAGTTCGCTTCAACTTAGGCAAAGATATCAGCGGGTATGTTCAGATCGACGCGGGCAGCGAGTCGTGGAGGACTAAGGACGTGGCTTGGACGAAAGACGGCAACCTTCACTGGGATGACAGGTTCACTCTGTGCGTAGCAGTCGAAAACCGACGCATACCATTGATCTAACCTCGCACCGAAGGCTTCCATTGCTAGACTCGGCGAAGATCACCTTCAGCTTGTTCAGGGATAGCAGACTGAGGCCATCCAAGTTGCTTGTGGGCCAACTCGAGATCAAATTGGCCGCACTTCTCGAGTTGTCTGCTCGTCGTGGCGGAGAGGGTAAATCTGCTGCAATTCTCGACCGATTCCTGCGCTGACATAAGGATGGCAGAACTTTCCCTATCGTTGGAGCGCAAGAAACAGGGCACCGGCGAGCTCATGGTCCGCATCCAAGATGCTTCAACCAGTGCCCTGGCCAGCGCAATGGGACATCTGCCGGGTGCTCTCGAAGACTTGCCGGGGTCCCGAATCAGAGCAGCAGCCGATGTGATCAGCGCCGCTGACACCGCTGTGAACAGCTCCCTCGTCGGATCCTTCACTTCGCTCATGGAGACTATGAATGTTGTGATCAAGATTGGGGACGAGATAGCCAAGGCATGTCCTTTCTGTTGATTACATCACCTCCCATCTCATTCCCATTCCGTCGTAGATTCACCCCTGGGTTAATCTTGCCTGGGCTGCACTCTCAGCAGGCTTTAAGGTTCGTCGCATCGTATTCAACGCGAATCAAATACTCGAACGTATTTTCTCCGCAGCTCGTGAAGGCGCAAAAAGATCGTGACAGTAAGGTTACAAATCTTACGCAGATTATGCAATCTACGTACTCCATAATACTTGGATCTCAGAATCTCAAGGATGACGAGACTCTGCAAGATGTTCTCGAACGTATCTTGAAGCAGACGGTGGTCTGTGGTTTCTTCATTCAAGATTATGTCTCTCGACGTGCGTCTGTAGGTGAGAGTGATCAAGTCACTTGAGGGAACCCCTCTCATTTCTCGTCAGGGAGCGCCGTCAGGGAAGCTTTGTCTAGCACAGATAAAATGATAGACCAATACCAAACCGCGTTTCAGCGATTACGCGACGATTACCTGGGGCGCATCTCCACTTACACGGCTTTGGTTACGAAAGATGTCCTCACAACAGTACGCGAGATTAGTACGTTTGGTTTCTTCTTCGCTATCCTACCATGTTCTCATCAAGCCTCATCTAGGGCATCACCAGCTCCTAGAAAATTTGAGGCCCGAGGTCATGGACCAGACCAAACGTGGGACTTGCCTCCCGAATACTCGTTTGGACACCATCAAGGCCATCTTGGATTGGTACTCAGACGATTCTGACGACCAAGCGCGTGTTTTGTGGATGTTTGGCTTGGCCGGGACCGGCAAGAGTACGCTGGCCACCACGATAGCTGGCATGCTCGAAGAAATCAACCTCCTGGGCGCTTTCTTTTTTTTCGACCGCCAACTTCCGGCGCGGGACCCGTCGACGCTGATAAGAACATTGGCATTTCAACTCGCTCAGTCCCATGCGACGATTGGCGTGAAGATCGCACAGGTCATCCAGGATACCCTGAACATTGCCAATATGAATTTGGCCATGCAGTTCCAAAAGCTACTCAGTGCCACGGCTTTAGGAGACGTCGATTGGTCCAGAGGCCCGCTTTTAGTGGTCATCGATGCCTTGGATGAGTCAGGTAGCGAGGCGGAGCGAAAGACTTTGTTGCAGGTCCTCTCCAAAGGCTTTGCCAATCTGCCTCGTTTCTTGCGATTTCTGATTGTCAGCCGCCCCGTTCGTGACATTTCAGACCGCTTTAACGGGCCGGCTATACGTCGCAGGGAACTTGGAATCGACTCCTCACCAGATATAGAAGAGTTCATTCGGTCCCGATTGCACGAAATAAAGGAGGCCAATATCACGTCTCTTGCCGAATTGTTACAATCTTGGCCTAGCGAGGACGACATTCGCTCACTCGCCGCGCTTGCGGCCGGGTTGTTCATATGGGCAGCGACAGCGTGCCGATTAATAGATGAAAGCCACGACCCAACGGAAAGAACGAACGAGCTCATCAAGAACCATTCGGCGAATATCCGCGGGAGCGTATTTGAAAACCTCCACCTATTGTACAAGACTGCCCTCCAGTCCGCTGGTAACTGGGACGACAAGTCATTTCGCAGTGATTTCAGAGACGTCGTTGGAACTGTCATCTGTGCGCAAGGGCCATTATCTTGCTCGGCTGTGGACTCCCTTCTTGACCTTCCCAGACCATCTCTGCACACGGTGTTGCGCCTGGGAAGTGTGCTATGCGGAAACAGAGAGGAACCGATCCGTATTCTTCATACTTCCTTCTACGACTACCTCACCCTCCGCGACCCCGTTGAACTCTGGGCAATCGACAATGAATGGGACGACATGCGTATGGCTGATCGCTGCCTGGTGCATCTAGAGCAGACGCTACATGAAAATATGTGGAGTCTGACGCTACCTTTTCCAGTACCAGACAAATCGCTACCGGATTCCGTCTCATATGCATCGAAATATTGGTTTGCGCATGTCTGCTCGATAAAGAACGTGCCAGACGACCTTTGCGATAGAATGGACCGGTTCCTTCGCAAACACCTCCTACATTGGCTGGAAGCACTCGTAATCAACAAGGCATTTGAAGTGACCTTGCACCAGTTCCCGAGGCTTCTCCAATGGATCCAGGTCAGTGTCACATATCCATATTTAAAGGAAAATACTGAGACCAGCCATCCAGGAATTCTCTCCTAAGAGTCAATTATATCGCATCGCACACGATGCTCACAGATTCGCTCAGTACTTCTCAAACACAATTCAAGAACATCCACTGCTGATATACCATTCTGCGCTACCATTCGCTCCGCATGATACTCTAATCTACCAAACATACTATCACGAACGACTTCCCCGTGTGGTTTGTGATGCGGAGAGGCGGTGGTCTAATTTACTGCAAGTATTTCGCGGCCACAAGTCTGCCGTGGAAGGAGTTGCGTTCTCTCCCAATGGGCACCAACTCGCATCGAGTGGAGGATGGGAGCGTACTGTCCGAGTGTGGAATCTATCTTCCGGACAAGAAGCTCTTCCTCCAATCCGAGGGCACGGGGAAGCGTCTGTCAACTGCGTAGCGTTCTCCCCAGATGGATCCAAGATTGCCTCAGGCTCCAGCGATGGCAAAATTTGCATCTGGGATGCGCACACCGGCGAGCTGTCTCTCCCACCACTTCTGGGACACAAGCAATCAGTAAGATCAGTCAGATTTTCACCAGATGGATTGAAAATAGCGTCTGCCTCGAATGATCAAACTATACGAGTGTGGGATTTATTCACTGGCAAAGAGGTCATGCCACCACTTGAAGGCCATGTGCAGCCTTTGAGGACTGTAGTATTCTCACCTGACGGTCATGTCATTGCGTCAGGATCCGAAGACTACACCATCCAGGTGTGGGATGCCCTCACCGGCGAGCGAACTCTCCTCCTTCGAGGGCACGATCATTGGGTCTTGTCTGTAGCCTTTTCGCCGGATGGGAATACAATTGTCTCTGGGTCGGCAGATAAGACTGTCCGGATGTGGGATATGCGCACTGGACAAGAGACCATGTCGCCGCTTCAAAGCCATACCGATTTGGTCTGCTCCGTAGACTTCTCGCGCGACGGTTCCAGGATCGTCTCAGCATCAAGACACGAAATCATAGTCTGGAATGCACTCACCGGCAAAGAAACACTGTCTCCAATTACAGGCAATGATTTTCTTGCTGCAGTATTCTCTCCAGATGCATCGAAGATTGTGGTCGGCATGGGCAATGGAGATATCTCGCTATGGGATGTACTTGAAGTGCAACCAGAAGCACAGCCCCCTCAAGGCCACGAGATGGCAGTGCGTTGTGCTGCAATCTCCAAGGACGGAACTATGATTGTCTCCGGATCGCCAGACAACACCATTCGGTTATGGGATACGCTCACCGGAAAGCAAAACCTCCCGCCGTTGAGGGTCCCTGAAGGGAAAGTGATGTATGTCGCGTTTTCACCAGATGGATCAAGGGTAGTTTCCGTCTCAGATACCAACATCAGGGTGTGGGATACATTAACTGGCCAAGAAGTTCTGCCGCCTCTTCTCCCACTCGCACCGGGCATTGGCGAAATATTTTTCTCACCTGACGGATCCAAGATCATCTCCCACAGCAAGACAGACATTTTGATGTGGGACGCACTCACAGGGCAACGCCTCCCACCATTTCAATCTCAATATGACGAGGCTGCCACTATTTCCTCCATAGCAATCTCTCTAGATGGAAATTGGATGGTATCGGGGGGCTCTAGAACTGTTCGAGTGTGGAACATCCTCACCATGCAAGAAGCTCTCCCGCCAATTCGGGGCCACGAGGGCTTGGTATCGTCCGTAGCTATTGCGCCAGATGGATCCAAGATCGTTTCCGGTTCATTCGACAAAACCATTCGCCTCTGGAACGCGCTGACCGGAGAGCACGTCCTTCCACCCTTCTTGAACCACAACGAGAAAGTGTCATCTGTAGCATTTTCAGCGGACGGCCTCAGAATCATATCTCGCTCGAGATGGGAGGTTTACACTCGCGTCTGGGATGCCCTCACGGGACAGGAGCTTTCCCAGCCGCCTCGGGAGGGGCCCACCATCGCTCTTACGCCTAATCTGCCAATGGCGAATGACCCATCAGGTCAGGCTCCGGAGAGAAGCCACAGTGGAGCCGCAGGCTCTTCTTTCGAGCCTGAGAAGTTGGTACACTTCGAACCCCAAGGTTACTTTGTCGAAGTCAATTCAGGGCGCCATCTAGGCAAGGTCCCAACAGACTCGTTTGATTTGGGCCATGAACTACCTGTGATCGTGAACCACCAGGGCAATCGGCACACATGCTTGTCTTGGAGAAAATTGTCTGACTCCAATTACATCCCGTTGATCATGGTTTTCGATGTGTAGATGTGGCAGTCATTTGCTTGTACCATGCTCCTCCAAATATATCATTGTTTGATTTATATAGGCTTGGGCTGAACTATGGCACTGGCAGAGGGAAATACACGTCTGGGCAACCGTGACCTGCTTCCCTGCATTCATGAGCCCTTTTGTATATTTAGCTAACTTACAAGTAAGTATAAAGAGAAGATGATTAACCAGGTTTCGACTGGGGATCTGCCACCTCGCCAGCCAGGTGTGGGTATCTGCCTGTTATTCTAAACCACGAGGGCAATCGGGACACTTAAGCTTGCTTATATCCGGAGAAGAATATCTGACTCCAGGTACATTCCATGTTTTTCAAATATCATTGTTCAATTTCGATCGGCTCAGGCTGAACTATAGCAGTGGAAAATACCTGTGTGGGTAGCTACTGCGATGAATCACTGGTTGGTATAGTGCAGTCGTTGCATTCACGAGCGCGTGTTGCATCATGCTCACGAAGCTGCATTTGATGCCTTCTGTGTATCCTTAGCTATAAGTAATGGAGAGAGAAGATCAACAACAGGTTCTACGTTCGACTTGGGGATCTGCCACTTCGCCCTCTTGCAGCTAGCTTCTGCTGGGTAGGGCAGGAGATATCCACGCAGCGTCACGGTGGCCCATGATACGTCCCCGTGTTCGCTGCTGACGGAGATCCAGCTTCTCGGGCCAAGCCGCTGTCTCACTGGAGCACTGGAGGCTACTGAGGGCAGGGTTCTTCAATATTGTGCTGGGCACCATTTCCGTGCACGGAACTCGGATTATCAGTCAAGGGTTCAAGGCCCGGGCTCGCCTGGCCTTGATTTAGAGTGTAAGGTTGCAGGGCCTGTGAGACGGTCAGAGTAGAGCGCCGAAAGGCAGTACGGACTCAGACCTCAGCACGCCTGCTACTGGTGTACGTACGGAGATGAGGCACGAGCACGTCATCACAGGATTCACAGTGATGCAAATGCAGGTTTCTGCCTCTCGGCGGGCGGTTGCCGGTACTGTATCGCTGATCTAGGGAGACTCAGTTTGTTTGGCTGCTGCGGGTCCGTGGGGGCCGAGTAGGGCCGAGTCCTGCGAGTGTCCTGCGGCCCAGTGTGACGCCTGAGTTTTGACGCGAAACTTTGACAATTGGAGGGTCTTCGGAGAAAGCATCGAGCCAGGCGAGCCAGGCGAGCCGCAAGAACCTCAGAACCAATCGTTCTCAGTGATAGGGTCGCCGTTAAGCGCTAGACATGCGGTGCATGACCTGTCACGGTCGCGTTCGCAGAGAGAGAAAGCCGTGAAGCACGACTGGCTGCAATAAATTAGGTTGCGCATACAGATGGTACTTGCAACGTGCAGAGAGGAGCTGCCAAGAGATGCGAAGCAGATGACCTTTGGTGGCCGACATCGAAACTAGGTACGACCACCCACGTTTTCCCGGTGTCAACCACGCCAAAGCAATCTTGTCTCTCGATTCCCTACCTCTCCCAGAGGGTCTTCCACTCTCCACTTCCACTCGTTGCTTCGTTTGTGCATAGACGCATTTCCCTCTTTTACATGTCGTTCTTCGGCATATTCAACAAACGTGACACGAAAAAGCATGTGCCGACCAGCGGGCTCAGCGTCCCCACTGGCAACAGCAACGCCTCGACTTCGAGCCTCGTCTCTGAGCAGGATTGGGAGTCGTTATCGCAGGCAACGCATATAGGCGAGCTCCACGGCGAACATTCACCGATGTCCGTGGCTGGCCAGGCGTCATCGTCTCGCATGAAATTGCCTTTTCTCCGAAAACAGACATCGCCCCCACCCAGCGAACCACGCTCGTCATTCTCTGCTCGCATGAGCACGTCCCACTACGCCTCCCAGTCCCACGCAGACGTCGCCGCCGCTGCCGCTCCCAGACTCGACGACACCCTGCGCCCGCCCAATAGGGCCAACTTTGCGCAGGACTCCACACGGTCGCTGCCCAACGACATGGGGAAGCTGCACAAGGAGCCGCCGCCGCCCAAGACGCCGAAAAGGGAGAAGACGGGCCTGCTCTCGTGGGCGCGCGAGCGCACCAAGTCGAAGCCAACGGAGCCCACGCTGCCATCCCCACCCCCCGCCGAGTCCTTCAACCTCAAGGCCTTCCGGCATGTGCGCCCCCCGTCGCCATCGCCCTCACAGCACCCCGCGCGCTCTACCTCCGCGCTCGGCCTCAATTCCACCGACGACCTGGTGCCCCCAGCGCGACCGCGGCCACGGGGCGACAGCAATGGCTCGGACGCCAGCCAGCGGATAAGCGTCGCGGCGTTCCGCGAGGCGCAGGCGCGGCGCAGCGCGACGAGCTCGCCCGTGCCCTCATTCAGGCCCCCTTCGACGGGCGACCCGCTCGCGCCTGCACGATCCGCCACGGCCGTGCCCGCAATACCGCCCATGCCCAAGGACGCAGTGCGCGCACGCCGCGTGTCGACAGGGCCGCTGCCGATCTCGATCGACTCGACGTCTGAGGAGGAGTCGGGGACTGAGGATGCGGACTCGGAGGATGACCGGCCGGTGGGGCGGAAGCGCACGGTGAAGGGCCGCCCGCGTGCGCAGACGGACGTATCGGCACAGGCGCGCTCGAGCAGCTACGGCACGCCGATGACGACGCCGATGCCGCTGCCGCGTCCACAGCTGCCCGGCCAGTCGCGCACGGGCTCACCAGCGACAAGCAGACCGCCGTCCGGGCTGGAGGCGTATGGGCAGTCGGTTGGGTCTGTGAGCGCGAGCGCATTGGCATCTAGGAAAAGTACGTTTGCTCTCATTTGTTTTTATGTGTTGTATTGAACTCTGTCTAGCTTCGCCTGTGATCCAGGCAAAGGCACCCCTCTCCAAACGCCCCTCGTCTTCGTCCTCATCTTCATCATCGAGCTCCAAATCCGACTCTGACTCGGATGACGACGCGCCGCTCGCGACCCTGATGCAGCCCAAGCGTCCCGGTTCCTCAGCGTCGAACCTCCCGTCCCGTGTGCCGCAGCGCCCGCTCATCGACATCAATGCCATCCTGCCGAGCGACCGCACGGGCGTCGCACCATCCCCGCAGACGCCCGGCATTACGAACAGAGAGGTGGCGGATCTTAGCGGGCTGAAGAAGCTTGCGGAGCTGAAGCGCGAGGAGGAGGCGCGGCGGGCACGAGAGGAGGCAGAGCGGCAGCAGGAACAGGAGCGGGAGGCGAAGGTGGAGAAGCAGCAGGCACAGGAACGTGAGAAGAAGGTCGAGAGACAGCAGGCGAGGGAACGGGAAAAGAAGGTGGAGCGGCAGCAGATGCATGAGCGCGCGGCAGACACGGCTCCCAAGGGCAAGGCGAAGCTCACGACACCCGCGCCGAACTTCTCGTACCCGCAGCACCGGCGCACGTCCAGCGACATCGTGACCTCGCCCAAGCTGGACCCTGCCGAGCTGCCGCCGCGCTCTCAGTCGCGCGGGCCCGAGGAGGCCTTAAGCCCCGCCACTGTCTCGCATGTGCGCGAGCCTGCTGCGTCGGCGCGCGCGAAGATCGCGGTGAAGACTGTCGAGCCCGAGCCGGACAGCCCGGGCGGGATCTCGGACGACCTGCTCGCCGCGCTGCGCTTCATGGACCCCGATGCATATGAGAAGGCGAAGGAACCCGTCAATGCCTCCCCGCCGCGCGCGAACACGGATGAGCCCGAGCAGGAGCAGCGCATCGTGCCCACGCCGATCGCGCGGCGCGAGGCACCACCGGGATTCAGCGTCATGTCGCGCCCGCAGCACGGGCAGAAGGGCCCAGGCCACCGCCCGACCCAGAGCAGCGGGGCTATGTCGACGCTGACCACCATGTCCGTGGAGTCGAGTGCGACCATCAAGGTCGGCAGCAACGCGCCCAAGGAGACGGGCCGCAGTGAGACAGTGGGGAGCAGAGTTCAAAAGACGATCTCGCCGCCGCCGCGGTCGACCTCGCTGTTTATTATCCCGACGGACGGGGACACGTCAATCGCGTCTACATCCACGTCTACTACTACCTCGACGTCCACTTCAACTTCGTCCAGGTCCAGACCTGCGCCCGCGACGGCCAAATCTTCAGCTGGCAAGTACGCCATGTCGTCGCCCTCTACATCAGAACAGGAACCCCCTGCCAAAATCGCCCCGATACTCAAGGCGCCCAAGTCGTCCGCCGCATCGCGCTCGCGGTCGAGCACGCTGATCTCGCAGATCCCAGCGTCCGCGCCGCTCAACCCCGAGTCACGCGCGCCCGCGATCAAATCATACACCGCGTCTGACTCGCGCCCCGGCACGCTAGTCTCGATGATCCCGGCCACGCCGCCGTCGCCGACGTCGTCGAAGGTGGCCTTCAAGCCGAAGCCGTTCGCGGGCGCGATGCGCCGCGACAGCCCCGCGAGCTCCACGGGCGACTCGAGCAGCGGCCGCTATCCGCTCACGCCGCGCGACGGCAGCGAGGTCGGCGACGATGACGAGTGGCTGCGGCAGGAGCGCAAGCGGCGGGAGATGCGCGTGAAGCGGCGGAGCCTCAGCTATGGCTCGGAGGGCGATTTCGACCGGCTGGCGGGTAAGTCACGGGAGAAACTTGCGCAGGCCGATGACACGCCGGAAGGAGAGCAAAGACGGAGAGAGCGGAGAAGGGGTGAAGCGAAGGCTGCTATTGAGGTATTCTTTCTTTGATATTCTAATCGTTTAGATGCTAACAAACTCTATAGCTGGGCAACGTGCTTCATGGACGCAAGCCTATCCACGACTCCGACGAGGACAACAGTGTCCTAGGTTCTATGGGCGGCATGAACCCGATGAATCCCATGATGAATCCCATGATGAACCCCATGATGGGCATGGGCGGACCTATGGGATTCCCGCCAAATGGATGGGGCGCCCCCAACACCCCTGGCATGATGCCTCAGCCGAGCCAGTTCGGCCAAGATGCGACATTCCTCGCTGCACACCAACAAGCCATGCTTATCGCGAAGCAAACCTACCAAATGGCGGTCGCGCAACAAGCGATGGCGGCCGCCGGTGAAGAGTGGGAGCGCAACTCCAATGTCGGTGGGGGATACGCGGGCTCTTCCTACGGTGGCGGTGGCTCTGTCTTTGGTGGTGGCGGATCTGTCTATGGTGGCGGCGGCGGCTCCGTCTATGGTGGTGGTGCCGGATCTTCTTATGGTGGCGGCGGCTCGACATACGGCGGCGGTGGGGGCATGAACCCAGGGATGCCCATGTTTGGGATGGGTGGATTCGGGATGGGCGGCATGACCCCATGGTCTGGTCCATCGCTGATGGTGCCCTCTGGAGCCCGCTCGGCGTACGGAGGCTTTGGCGGCGCGCAGAGCGAGTATGGCGGTGGTAGCGGAGGCGGTAGAGGCGGCGGCTGGGGCTCAAAGAGTGCGTACGGAGACGCGTTTGGATCGCCCGACCGCGACCGTGAGCGCCCGTCAAAGTCCTCACGGTCGAAACGTGATTCATACTTCCCCCCTGGCGAGCAAGACCCGCGCGGGCTGCGCAAGGAGGCCAGCGGCCACTCCACGCGTGCTGATGCGGGAAGTGGAAGGGAGTCTTCTAGCCGTAAACAGCAAGAGCAACGCGCAGGACCGCGTCCCCGCACAGTGACTATGCCTTCGAGCACATCTGTGCCTGAATCACAGCAGTCGCCGGGGTCAAAGGGTCGTCGGCCACAGCCGCCGTCGAGTTGGGACCGCTTCTCTCCAGGGTCTTGAGACTCCTAGAGCTTGACACTTATTTCTTTGATTAGCAATTGATTCTTCCAGGATAGTTTATTTACGACACTCGCCAGACGCTTGGACATATCTATCACCTGGACTTCAACCTCTCCTTGCACATGGTCTACCTGGCTTGGGCTTGGGTATACCTATTTCTGCCTTTCTTGAACTTTTTATTTCTCTTCCTAGAACACTCTTTGTCCTCTGGCTTTTTCCTGCGCCCTCACACCCACATCAATCATCGATATCCTATATCCCATTTTTTCCCAATTACCTACATACCGCCCCATATCATCCTCACCATCAGACGTTCCGGTTTCCAGTCTTGCATTATTACTCTATCCCCCCCTGGATTTGCCAAGAACCTTCTAATTAGACTGCAGTTCTCGAGCTCTTGTACCAATATAAATTCCGCTCCGCGACTTGCAAGATGAAAACAGTGTGATTGCGAGGAGCTCTAGAATATATTGCAAAATCTAATTGTAATCTATATGGATAGCTAGTAGCGAGGGGCGAGATTCGGGGCACGAGAAAGCAAGAATAAGATCTATGCAGCGACGGAGATAGCTTGAGGCTGCTCTGAAAACTCGGGCAGTGCTGGGGCGTCCGTGGCGGATTCGTCAACGGGTGCGGTGGCTTCAGCTGGCGAGGCCAGGTGGAGGTTCTCGACTTCTTTTGCGAGATCAACAAGTTCAGGGCTGCCGCAAGTAGAACGATTCAGCATGCATGACTACGAGTAGGAACTAGGAAAGGACCGACTTTGCTGCTGGACTCTCTTTTGTAGATTGGGTCGGTAGCTGAGCAGCATCCGTTGGGCTCGCCTCCTTCTCAAGTAACACGGCGTCTTCTTTTTGCACGCGCGAGCCATCCTCTGCGATGCCGCAGAATCTGCAAAACCACATTGACATCAGCATACACGCCTGTTCCATAGAGGAGAAGCGAGAAAACGCACTCCACAACCTGCTTCCAGTAGCTGTCCTTCTCGAACTCAAACTCATTGTCGCCACCAAAATCAGCGTCGAGCTGCTCGCGCGGCACGAGCTCCAGGAGATCCGGGTTAAACCGCATCTATGTCATCCATCTATATTACTACTTGAAAATTCAGGAACGTGCGGTGAGATCGGCGCACCTTGTCGCGTGTAACAGGGTCGAGGAAGGGTGAGATGCCCTTGTAAAAGAAGTTGAGCAAATAGGGCAGGTTCACGACGAGCGCACGGCCGAGGTGCTCGACGTAGTGTTGTTGCAAGATGGTCAGAACCTGCAACCGGTCGAGAATCAGTATAGCCCTAATGACACATTATTAACGACTTGCCTTAGACGCGACGGATATGGAAGGATTCGTGCGCATCGTGGTGCTCTTATAGTCGACGATGATAACGAGGGACTCTTGGCCGGGAGGCATGAAATCCCGCGCTCGCTCGCTGCGGGGGGTCGTGTCAACAGGAGCTTTCGCATTTGGTAGAGCATCAGACTGCTTACAGCCACCAAACAAGATGCCTGACCTGCCGCGGGCTGCGCTCGGTGTTTTCGTGGCCAGGACGCATGTACAGAATTGGGCGACCATCCACATCAAACCCGTTCAAAATGCTAAAAAAAACATTAACTAGCGCACGGCGAGACAAGCTATAAATGCGTACATTTTGCCCGTCTCGCTCTCTATTCTGACCTGAGCAATGTCCGATGAGAACGACGCCCGGGAACGCAGCACGGACACGCACCTCATCGGGCGGGATCAAATCAGGCTTGAAATCCCGCCGCCACTCCAGTGTCGCTTTGATCCTCTTCTTCCCGTCTTCAAGCTTCCACTTGGCCGCGCGCATGTATCGCGGAATCGTGTCTGGACGCGACAACCATTTCAGCTCCCAGGGATAATATTCGTCGGTGTCGGGCAACAACAACGTGTGCGCATGCTGGTCGATTTTCAGCCTCCCCTCGCTGATTGACGAAGCTGATAAATACTCACCTCGCGCAGAGCCTCTATTTGAGCCTTCTGTTCGTCGTTGTATTCCCAGAGGGGTTTGACCTTGGTTCCCGGGGATGGGGAGGTGATCACTGTGGTAGTTTTCGGCATGAGTGTTGCGTAGAGCCAAGAAAGGGGCGGCCCGGTAAATACCCTCAAGGACACGGCGAAAGCTGACGCGAGAAAGATATGAACCGTCGGAGTCAATCACTATTGGTCATCCCACACACGCACTCAGGAGCCGTCCCGAAAAGGCATCCCTCGAAAAACTTGTCCGTCGACGCCGAGGAGCAACAGGCAAACAATATGCATTTGATGTACACACTCGACGCGGAGGGTCAGAGGATCTACACCCTTAAAGTAAGTCGATCCGCGCTTCAATCTATGCAGAAGATTGAATTTCATTGAAGAAAGCTACGGACGAGGGTCGGATAACAAAATCTGCGCACCCAGGTGCGCTTCATGTGTCGTCTTTGCAAGCGACAGTTTAACGATTTCTTTTAGCGCGGTTCTCTCCTGACGACAAGTTCTCCCGCCACAGAGTGACGATCAAAAAGCGCTTCGGCGTTCTCTTGACGCAGACGCCGGCGAGGCCCATGTAGATTCGATCGACGCCTATCTATGCACGCACTCGCACATGTACCAGATGCTGGCCATTGTATTCACTACCGCCCACCACTACTGGCAGAAGCTGAGCGGTGCAGTGTTCGCTGTTCATTACCATACCATTGCTAGTGCAGGCTTGTACATTCACAGGCGATGCTAAACACCTGGTATTCCGAGAAACAAATGCCCGATCATTTTCAAAGGAGATTTCGTAAGGTAATGAACGAATCGATAGAGCTAGTAGCCAGCATGGTATCAATCAGGTCCCATAAGTGTGTCCAGCTGGCAAATACAAGGCTTGCAAGGTTGATATGTGAAGAACTGATGATGCGCGATGAGTTGACATGAACATGAATGGACGTGGGACCGTGGGGAAAGCCATTAAATGGAAAGCAGGGGTATCTATGCGTGGACAGGTAGACTATAAGAGAGACACGACTGGACTAGACCTGGGAATGCGTTGAAGTCAGCACCAGAATGCAAACACCGAGTGAAAGAAGGCGTACCAGACTGAGCTCCAGAGTCCACACTCGCCTCGCCCACAGCTTGACCATCTTGGAAGACTCGCCCTCTTTTGCGAGGTCGACTTCAATGCCGTCCCACCAGCATTTACGCTAGAGCGGATACATAAAGCGTTAGCTCCTGTACGAGTTAAGCGAAAGCATGGACGTACAGCAGGCTTCCTCCAGAAGAGCAGCAGTTTTTGCGCGGTGGCCATTTGATTATAATCGATGGTCACCGGGCCATTACCGTGTGCAATACCGGTCTTGAGCAATACAAGCGCTATCGAAGAGATGCAGCACCGGGACGGCTCCAGCGCGCGGAAGCCCCACTCGTCCTCGCGGTCAAAGCCGCTATAACCGCAACGCAATCAGCACTATCGGGGGCAAGAACGGCTCTAAGGGCGCACCTCATACAAAGCATGTCAATGAGATGCTGCTCCGCAACATTGTTCTCCTTGTGCACATTGCGCTGCAGCGCCGTGAAGATGCTGCGCTTCTCCATCAGGTACTTCCCTGAGGCGCGCTTGATCTCCACGAGCGCCTCGCTGGCCGCGCCCTGCGCCTTGCCGTCTTTGGGGGGAATGGAGAAGTACTCGAGCTCCTCGCGGAGCACGATGATGGCCTGCTTCGTGAGCAGGGGGTTTTGCGAGGTCGCGGGGCCGAGCTCAGAGGGCGAGCCGTCGATCAGGTGCTGTTGCGCCGCGAAGAGTCCTGGGACGCCAGGGGTGCCGTAGAACGCGTCGGAGGCGTTGCGGAAGAAGGAGAGCACGTAGTCGAAGCATTCGGGATCGAACTGTCGATATAGAGTCGTGTGAGCCGAGCTTTAATCTGCGCCCAAATAATGAACCAATAAACGTACATCAACGCCATACAACTCTTCGTCCTCTTCGCCTTCGCCGCCCTCTGATAGTGCCATGCTCTGACGGCTCAGTACGAGCCCGTTGGGGAACAGGCAGAGCAAGACCGACTCGGGGAGGTTCATGATAGTCTCCCGGTCAACGGAGAAGCGCTTCCCGCGCAGATCGAGAAGCAGGCGGGTAAGCAGCTGAGGCTGCAGGTTGCTCTGAACAGGTGTCTGCGAAACTTGCGTGATAGGTGATGAGGACATGTTGGGAGCGGCCATTGGTGCAGGGATGGAGGGGGGAGTGCTGGAACTTTTTGGAGATGGCGCGCTCGCTCAGACTGCAGGCGTCCTCGCGGCGCAAACGTTGCCTTGTTCGGCAACTACTGCTCCCGAATAACCCCCTATTTGCCGCGTTCAAGCTGGCAAAGACTTGGCGACGACTTCGACACCGAGATTATCACATCCAGCGTCAGCGTTTACATGACCAACCTCAAAATTGCATGGGCAGTTCTCAGCGCTCACGAAATGGCGTGCTTATTTATCAATACCCACGAAGTCAACGCATGTCTACCCACCACTCACGCAGCTGGCTCAGTTCAATTCAAAACTTGATATGATCAAACAGGCAGAGTTATTGAGACTAAATGGAAGCGGCGAGTCGAAAAACGAAGCACATCCGAGCAAACGGAGTATCGCGGAATGCAGGTCATTGAGGCATAAGACGCAAAGTCTTTCGCTGCGCCTCACTGCCTGACTCGTCCAATGCATCAATGACCACCAACAGTGGACCCCTGGACCAATTGACATCCCCTAAAGCCATGGCGCTGAGCAGCTTTCGGAACTGTATGGCCAAATTCATATCCGCGATTTTTTGGGTATCCTGGATGACCTGGGAGACCTTCTCACCAACCATCAGATGGGACTGAGCGAGTTGAAATGCAATTGTTCTTATCAACGTCAACGCGTCTCGCGCTGGAAGTTGGCGGTCGAAAAAAAGAAAGCACCAAGAAGGTCGACGTCTTCCAGCAAGCCAATTATTGTGGTGGCCAGTGTGCCCTTGCCCCTCCCGGCCAATCCAGACACCCACAAAACCTCTCTTGACCATCAAAATCGTCTGAATACCAATCCAAGATAGTCTTGATTGTGTTCAATTGAGTATTCGGGAAACATGTCCCGCGTTTGGTTTGGTCTATGACTTTGGGCCTTAGTTTAACTAGGAGCTGATCGCGCCCTAGGTGAAGCTTTATGAGAAATAGGATAAGACGACCAACAAGAAACTAAACAAACTGACGTCGTGCACCGTCGCGGCAATGTCTTTTGTGACTAGAGCCGTGCGAGTGGAAACACGCCCCAGGTAGAAATCATTCCAAAGGCGACGACACCAGGGTGAAACAAGGCAAAACCGTCGCGTAATCGCTGGAATGTATCCTGGTACTGGGCTATCAAGGTATCTGTGCTGGATACTGCTTCCCTGACGGCGCTCCCTGACGAGGAATGAGAATTTTTTTCCAAAATGGTCTGACTGCGCTCACCGGCTGATGTACGTCGAGAGACGTACTCTCGAATGAAGACACCACGGATGACTGTCTGCTTCAAGATACGATCAAGAACATCTTACATTGCCTCATCGTCCTTGATCCGATCACAATCGAGTATGTGGATTGCATAGTTTGCATCAGGTTTGCAACCTTGCTATCACGCTCTTGTTGTGCTTTGACGAGCTGGCTCAAGAATATTGCTCAGCATTGAATTTTTCTGGGAAATATTTGACAAACCTTGAAGCCGGCTGAAAGTATGGACCATGCAAGATTGACTCAGGGATGAATCTTCAGCGAAATGAGATTGGCAGAAACCTGTATATGATTGGCCAAAAAGACACGCCTTGGCTATTTCATCGCCGATTTGGACCATAAAACTCATAGCTTCCATAAGAGAAGTGAAAGATCCGATGATAGAGCTATTCGTCGCGTCGCCCGCGATACTAATCGCATCAGCTGCCGCCGTGAGTCTGGATCCCGACAAGTCTTCGATGGCACTCGGAAGATGGTCTATCGGGCTTGCCAGGGCATTGGTAGAAGCATCTTGCATACTGACCATGAGCTTGCCAGTGTGCTGTTTCTTGTGCTCTAAAGATAATGAAAATTCTTTAGTGTTGCGTCAGCCTTGCTTGCACCTGATTGGAAACTGCAGGAGAATTCACCTTCCTCGCGATGACTTGCACAGCGCTCAAGAAGCTCGGCAAGTTTGATCTCGAGTCAACCTATAAGCGGCCTGGATGGCCCGAATCTGCTGTCCCTGTACAAGCTAAATGTGATCTTCGCCGACTCTAGCAATGGCAACCGTCGGTGCAATGTTAGATCAATGGCATCTTCGAATCCAGTCCTCGACTGCTACGCACAATGTGAATATATTATCCCAGCGAAGATCGCCCTCCTTTGTTAAAGCCCATGACGAGCCGTCGCCCGCGTTGATCTCAACATATCCGCTGATGTCTTTGCCAAATTTGATGCGAAGTCGCGAAATTCCAGCAGCCCGAATGATTTCATAGCTAATCAGTACCCTTGCATTCACAGACAAGCCATTTGCGACGCACCTGTGATCTCGTATGCCCTCCTTTCTGCGCCGTCGCTTCTTGTGAAACGATAAGGCCTTGGCGCCAATGCGTCTTGTATATAATAGCACTCACGGCGAAGAGGTCATATATAGATACCAGCGTTCGAGTATTGACCTCCTCAGCGGCCAATGGGAGACCACGAAGTGGAAAGACGCATATTCGAGTGTGTGGGACGTACACATTGGCTTAATCTGGGCGTTTGTGAGCGTACAAGTTCAGGGTGTCCCTACCCCTGGTCCGCTGGTAGAAATGTATGTTGTGGTTGACCAGGGCGTTGGGCAAATCGTGAAGAATATAAGAGCATGCATGAGATCGATAGTCAAGAGTACCACAACATACTTGACAACTAATCGAGTCAATGTTCAGCAGACTCGGAGTTTGCCGTTCCACACCACTAAATTGCCCCTAATAATTCTTCATTTCCGGTATGACGCCCATGATAGTTACAAAAAGTTTTACGGAGGTAAGCAAGTATATGCAGAGACAGACAATCGTAGACAATGGTCGAATGGATATCGGAGTGTCGGAGCCAGCGATGTACCGGTTCTAGGCCAATTGCCCCTAATTGCCCAAAATCCTCTTGAGTTCCTTCTGCCTCCACAATTTGAAAATCCTGATTTTGCGAAGGAGCCCGAGCACCTCTCTATACCATAATAGACACGACTGTGCTTGAACTGCGGCCAGCAGCTGGCTTCTGTACCAATATTGGACTATCAGTTGACACTTCACTGGCAGCCCGGGGATGCTTTCAAGAAGCCGTGATCAACGCATGCGAAGTTGGCCAAAGGACTATATAATCCAGACCGAAGGACCAAACGAGGAATTGTCCCCCTTCCGCCTATTTGCTTGATTCTATGGCCATCGAACTAGTCCCACTTCCCCTACCAGAGTCTGCTGATCCAACCAAGTTCTTCAACTTTGGTGTTGAAGTCAAAGGAGTTCACCCGGGACACCTGCATACTGAAGAGCTGACAGAACTCATTGATATATTGTATAAGGTATCTCTAATTCTGCAACGCGGGCCCGGTTACACCCCTGATGCGACCTGCGGCAGCACGACGTTTTGCTCTTCCGCGATGTCGATTTGACTCCAGAGCAGCAGTATGCTTTGGTCAAGGTTCGCTTCCAATCTAATACGAAATGATAATTGAAGAGAGCATGGACATTGACGTTATATTGATCAGGCATTCGATCCCGCCTCTGAGGTTCGTGCAAGCATGAAGTTTGTGTTAGGATCCTGGTTACTGACAAACAGTCCATGCATAGTCATATGGGCACGGGAACAAGAAAGACAGCGGCATAAAATCGATTCTACATCCTCATCTAACTGCTATCCCGCGTCAGCCCCAGGTCCAACTCATCGGCCACGGCCTAGTTCGTGATCACGAGGGCCTTTCCGAGTCGCATCTCCAACATCCCAGCCATAAGACATTCCACAAGACTCGCGTATCCGACGAAGATGAGGCCAAGGGATACACGCGATTCTATAGGTGGCATCAGGATGCTGCTCTTTACGGTGATCTTGCACCCCCAAAGGTCACGGCGTTGTACGGAATCGGTGTACCGCAAGGCCCAAGGCAAACTTGCCGCTATGATGATGGGACTGGGGAAGAACTGAGTGTGCCGCTGGGTACAACTGCCTTTGTGTCTGGCAAGAACATGTTCGAAGCCCTGACACCGACCCTCAAGAGCGTCGCTGTGAGGTCGAGAGTCAAGTATGCGCCACACTGCTTTGTATGGATGGCGCCTGCCCACGCGCACTCGACGGGACTGGGAATGGAGACAGAGGGCTTGGAGCTACCAATGAACGAGCTTCCACCTTGGGAGGAAGCTAAAATGCAAACTCTTCCCGCCGTGAGTGCCTCATAACTACCGAACTCATTGCACGCTGACTGGGCGAATCCAGCTTTGGAAGAATGCTGTCACGGGCAACCTCCATGTCCAGCTATCCTCATGTGGAGCGCTTGAGGTTCTGATCGATCCATTACCAGCTGGAGCGAGTAGGGAGGGCGCAGTGCACCCAGACGGCGCACATCTCACCGATTTAAACGAAGTTCGCAGCCTGTTGTATCAGCTCCAGAGACCTGGCATTGCACCCAAGGTATGTTTAATCATTCCTACGGTCTGCGATCGAATAATGAGAAAAATTTGGCTGTAGTTGGTGTATCCACATGACTGGCAAGTTAAGACATAGTCACAAGTATCTCTCAACTGACCCTCTCAAAATATCAGGCGCGAGAAAGACCTGGTGCTGTTTCACAACAGAGGTGTCACTCATTCTGTTGTCGGTGCCTTCAAGGATGGTCAAGTCCGCAAGTTCCATCAGTGTAATCTTGCCGCTTCGGATTTTCCTAGTGGTCCCACCGCTGAAGATATCAAGAAGTGGGCGTAAGACGCATCGCCAAGAGGAATCGCGTGAGGTATTACAGAATGTACAAGTAATTAAAATATACAAGGGTAGATAAACAAGATATGCATGTGAAACATAAGCAATGAATGGCTATAAAATAGTCAACGAAGAGCATGACAGATACAGATATCAAAGATGCACGCTTGGATGTTGGTGGATGTGGCTTGAGATTTCCGCTGGCTTGTCAAAGAGCGATGTGATGTGAGTGGCTAATGCATCGGGTTGCTCTTGCAGAACCTAACAAATCGTATATGAGATGGTGAAGCCCACAGAGTGACTGGGTAGTTTACCATATGCCCAGCCCCAGGAATCCGTGCAACTGACGCAACCAGTCGACCTTCAGAAGAGTCGATGGCTGAGTCTTGGACGCGCCGCGATCTTTATCATAGATGGTCAGACATCATTTCGCGCAGCGGCAGAGAAAATGCTCACACCACGTCATTGCGTTCGCCGAAAACAAAATGTATCGGCAAATTGTGGCATACGTTTCCAATCTGGTCCATAGCATCCAATGTGGAGTTGATGTCCAGGTAGCAGCTAGCCTCCGTATCTTTGTCGCATTTGGGTACAACACAAATACCTAGCGCAGACTGATGTGTGCACGTTCCATATTTCTGTTCACAGATGATGAGTGAGAAAGGCGGCTCCGTTTTGAGGGGAGATACACACCAGATAGATCGACAAGGCGCGCTCATCCCACGTCTTGGACACGCCATTGCGGCTGAAAAAATCGTGAGCAGACTCTTCACTCGACCAGTGTTCGTGTTCGCCTATCAAGCGCCGTTCGCGATTCATTGAACCGCGAACACAGCCGCTATCTGCCAAAAGGGGGTCCACAATCACCATTGACAGATAAGGAATGCGAAATGGGAAGAATTTAGCGGTGTACAACCTGTCAAATGGTGGATCAATTAGCATTGTCTAGTAGATGCTAGAGCCTCAACTGACCATGCGGAAGCGCCCGAGCCGTGTCCGATAACGATGAGGCGATGATGCACCGCAAACCGTGAGTTCACAAAGGCCACCAGTGCCTGAGCCCATTCAGAAATAGCTATATTAAATTACCATCGGGATCTTCCAGAGACATAGATTAAACTGTGCTTACATATGGGCCGTGGTCGAGTATGCAGTGCATCGCGGTTAATTAGGGCGGAGTCGCCGTGGTTCTGCCAATCAAACGCCCAAGCCTCGCGTATGCGCATCGCCCCGACTTTGCGATGCTGTGCTTCGAACATTTTGTCCAGGGTCGGCTCCCACTGTTCTTTGTCTTGGATGGCTTTTAGTAAAGCTGAGATGATATGGGACATGTTACTCACGGGAGCCTGCGCCATGAGCTAGCAACAGTGTGATGCCATCGGTGCTGCCACGATCAGCATCAGTGTAACGCTTCGCTGCCATTTTCAGTGTAGGGTTGCCATCGAGAGTGTGAGGTGCATTGAAAACATAAGGCTCAATAGTGAGGACCATTTTGGAGGGGGCACAGAACACAGTGGAGTGGCCGAAAGAGCGATTTGGGGGGGAACCGACGACCGGGCCTGATATTTAATGTGACGGGCAGAGCGGAAGCGCAGGCCGCCTAGCCCGCCGTTACCAGGAGATTTCAGCCCGATTCCAGCCATTAGACGCTTGGTGGTATTATATTTACTATGAACTTGATGCACCGACTTGACCGAAGCCAATCTAGGCACCCCGGGAAGGCCGAAGCCTCATGACTACACAAGAAAATACAAAAAGAACGCGATCATGGATGATCAAAAGAGCGTGCTGTGGGCCCGAGGAGATTGGGATTGAGCAGGGTCAAGAAGGATGACGGTATGGGCGCTCAGTCTGGACGGTTTAGAAGAAAGAGGGACTGGCCCAAAAAGGCAATGTCCCTTCCTGAAACTCGTTTCGCACGTTGTTCCACGCCACAAAGTGGCATACTTGGGCAAGCGTATGTAGGCATGACGAGATCATAGTACAGCTTCGAGTCTTGTGGGGACAAATACAAAGCCGTCGAGAGGCAACAGCTCTTGGCGGCTTGCTTTTCGTTCCCACCAATTTGAAGCTGAGGCCGTCAGCATCAAGATCCAAACAGATAGACGCTCACCGGTCCCGCACTGAATTCTGTGGCCGTGAAAAGTTAAAATCGTAAGATCTGTGGGGGTCACTGCCGACTCGGAGCCGAGCTTGTGTCCAATATTGTCAGATGTAGGTGCCCAAAATTACGCGATGGTTGATGGAAATCACAGACAACCTTGCGACCCGCTCGCTCGCCGCAGTCACGATCGGTGCTATTGGCTCTTTGCATGTCCGATGTAGGTCAGATGCACTTGCGACCACAGCGTTAGTGGCGGACGGTATCAAGACTTAAGACGTTGCCACGCTGATGATGAGTACCCTCAAACTAACGATGGATAGATCCCTCGACAATCACGTCAGTGACTCTAAGCAGATGTTGTTGCGCTGATGATGATTACAACTCAAGCGAATGATGTATGGATGCTAATGTAAAAAGGAACGGAATAAAGGAAAGAAGATCGTCAGGTATCCGAATCATAATCGACGAAACTAAAACGTCACGAGATATCAATTCATCGAGCATCCATGAAAAAGTGGGAATATGAGACGAGGGAAAGAGAGAGTCCAACAAGAGAGTATTACGACAAAGTCCAAGTAAATAATGCATGTCCCGCTTAGTAGCCACCACTGTACCCTCCTCCCGGCTGCGGCGGCGCAGCGCCGGGCGGCAGGTTGTACGTCGACCCACGCGAATAGCGATTCTGATTGGGCGGCGTCGCCGACGTCGGGCGCGGCGTCTTGCTCGCCGGCCGCGACACCCGGCGCACGCCCCCAGGCCCGGGGACAGGCCCGCGGTCGGACAGGCTCACGCCGCGCGCCTGCTGCCGCTGCGTCAGCGGCGTCGCGGTCGTCGGCGAGTACGGGTACTCCTCCGGCTCCGCCGCGTAGCCGTGCGCGTCGTCGTACCCCGCCGTGTACGGCTCCGAGTTGCGGAACGGGTTCGGCGTCTCGCCCGGGTACTGGCTCGACGAGGTCGGGTTGCGCAGCACGCCGCCCGCGCTGCCCGCCGTGCGCGAGACCTGTGATTCCAGCGACGAGTTCGCCGCGACCGGGTATCTCGGTGCTGGCGCATCATAGTCGTAGTCGGACATCCCGGGGGTTCCCACTAGCCTTTGGTTGGAGGTCGAGCCACCGTCCGACAGGTAGGCGTTATCCTCGCTGGATCGAGACACTCCCCCTGACGAGGACGTAGGGGGCCGGCCCAAGGGCGCGGGTAACATCAGGAGCGTGTTGTTTTCGTTGCGCGGGCGCTGATTGGCATTGTTCACCCCGGAGTCCACGGTGCTAGTATCAAACCCGCCTGAGCCGGGGTGGTAGTTGTCCGACGTCGACGCAATGGAATAACGGTTGCTGTCAGTTCTGCAAAATTGTAAGTCAATGCCCTCAACAAAATACGAAAACGCCAACGTACTTGCGATCAAAGACGGTCGAGTCCCGCGACTGCGTCCCGCTCTTCCACCGGCGGTCGCGCTCGAACTCGGCCCAGCGCTTCATGACGATATGCGCCGAGTCAAACTCGCCCTCCTTGTCGCCCGTGTGGTCGCCCGTGCTGCCCTCGACCTTGCGCGTCTCGCCCCACGAAAAGTCGTCAAAGTGCCAGAACGAGTACGCGGGCAGCAAGCCATTCCATATCGGGAGGCAGAACAGGTAGATCAGCATCCAGCCGACGTACGAGATCTTGCGCGACGTGATGACGATGAGCACGCCGGGCAGGCCGAGGATGACCGCGAGCAGCACGAGCGAGATGGTCGTGTTCGGGCCGCCGGGGATGATCGCCTGGATGATGACGTACAGCGTGAACGAGATGGCCGCGGGGAGCACGAGCGTGCCCGCGAGCTCCATGCCGATGACGAACTGCATCGAGAAGCAGAACGTGCCGCAGAGGTCGCGCACGAGCAGCAGCTCCGCGAGGTTGTGCACCGTCGAGTTGATCCAGCGCCGCCGCTGCGAGAGCAGCACGCGGAACGTGTCCGGCACGACCGTCTTGCACACCGCCTGCGGGCAGAAGATGTTCTTGCGCTTCGGGAACGTCTTGAGCAGCAGCGTCGTGAGGTAGCGGTCCTCGCCGAGCAGCAGCAGGTTCTTCTTGTGCAGCGTGTCGACGACGTTCTCCGAGTAGTGCTCGACGATGTCCGGGTTCGCGAGGATCGGCACCCAGTACCCCGAGTCGCCCTTCGGCGCCTTGATGCGGTAGATGCTGAAACACCCGGGCAGACACGTCACGCCGCCAAACATCGACTCGAAGGCCTTGGTCATGTGGTGGGAAATATAGTACTCAAAGACTGCAGCGCCGTCAGCTAAGTCCGCGGATATAACGTGAGCGACTGACCTTGCATCATGGTAACGAGCGTCTCGCCCTTGTTCGCGATCTTCGTCTCGCCGCAGAGCCCCATGATCTCCTCGTCATGCACCATGCACGACACCATGCGCGTGAGCGAGTCGGGGAACACCTTCGTGTCCGCGTCGACGCACAGCGCGAGCTCGTAGCGGTCCGGGCTCACGCCCGCGACGCGCCAGATCGCGTTGAAGAACTCGTACTCGAACGTCGTCATGCGCTCGTCGAACATCACCTTCTGCAGGAACGACATCAGCACGATCTGCGAGTCGCGCTTCCCGCGGTTCCCCGGCTTCGCGTCGCCCGCCTCGAGCGGGTTCCCGCACTTCGCGACGAGCACGATCGGCACGCGCTGCTGCTTCGAGCGCTCCGTCGTCGCGTCGTCGTACGCGTAGAAGCCCGCGTACACCTTCGCCATGTTGTGCCGCTTGTGCCCGTCCGCGATCGCGACGTACGAGTGCGGCTCGACCTCCGCCGCGGGCACGACGAGCTCCTTCATCATGCTCAGGCAGATGTCCGGCGTCGTGAGGCTGTTCCCCGAGCCCTTCACCATCCCGTCCGCGACGATCAGCAGCAGCTTGTGGCTGTTCGGGTAGTCCGTCGTCGCGAGGCTGTCGAGCGTCGTGCGCAGGCCCTCGACGCTCTCCGAGTACGCGGTCACCAGGCAGATCGCGTGCGCGAGCGGGAAGTTGAACGGCTCCCACGTCGCGTCCGGCTGCGGCACGACGTTCTGCAGCGGGAACGGGCACGGGTTGTCCGCGAACGTCCCGCGGCGCCCCGCCCCGACCGACGACGCGCTGTCCGCGCTCAGGAACATCGTGCTGCGCGAGTCCGGCGGCGTCGTCTTGAGCGTGCTGCTGCGCGCGCCCGCCGAGTACGCCGTGTGCCGCTTGTACCCCGGCGCGCCGAGCATGTCGTACGTCGTCGCCGGGCGCGGGTTCGCGCCCTTCTGCGCGCTCTCCGCGGGCGTGAAGCGCGACTGGCTCGGGAAGAACGTCTTGCGCTTCTCCTTCGCGCGGAGCCCGTTCTTGCCGACGTTCGGGCGGTAGCTGCTCGGCGCGGGGCGGTAGATGTCGTTCGTCCACGCCTCGATCTCCGCCGAGCGCTGCATGCGCTCCTCGTACGTCTCGCGCGGGAAGTTGCCGATGCGCCACGAGAAGAACCACGCGAAGGTGACCGCCATGCCGAACTTGATCGCGACGACGCCGATGATGAACACGAGCGAGACGTAGAGCACGACGTCGGACGCGACGCAGCCGATGGAGTTGGTGTCGATGAAGCCGACCATGACGATGTCCTGCA
The DNA here is from genome assembly GCA_014898675.1 of Athelia sp. TMB. Classification (NCBI taxonomy): domain Eukaryota; kingdom Fungi; phylum Basidiomycota; class Agaricomycetes; order Atheliales; family Atheliaceae; genus Athelia; species Athelia sp. TMB. Next base: position 34,896 of record JACXVL010000181.1, read on the forward strand.
GGCACTCGCCGATGTTGCGCTGGTTCGTGCGCAGCAGGTACATGCTGATGTCCTTGCCGTTGAACGTGCCGTTGGGCTGCTTCATCTCGTCAAAGAGCGCGGGGTACGTCACCTCGGCCCCGCTGAGCCAGTTGAGCAGGTTGAGATCGAGGATGGTGCTAGATCGCCTTGAGTAAATGCCGCTCAAATCGCACAAATGGCCACTCACGAGTCAAATACGGCGAGATTCCTGTTCGAGTCCAAGACGTCGTGCCATTCGTAGTAGACCTGGCCCGCGGGCTTCATGCCGCCCAGCGCCTTGGCGTTGTTCTTCAGATGGCAGTTGGTGCTGTCCGTGTACCCCGTGAGATTCGCCGAGTTCTGGCCCTTGCTCGAGTAGATGTTGCACGGAAAGTACCAGTCCAGATTCCCGCCCGTGCCGGAGATGGACGAGTTCGGCGCCTTCCCGATGAGCCCGTAGCAGTGGTCGTTGACGTTCTGGAACATGAACGAGATGTCGTTCCCCGCGGCGTTCCAGTTCCCCTCGAACAGCGGGTTCGCGCTCCCGTCGAACGCGCCCACCGCGGGGTGCTTGAAGTGCGAGAAGTCGTAGTCGTACCCGTGCAGCACGACGGAGCTCCCGCCGATCGCGCCCGTGTGGAAGCGGTTCGGCGGCTTCCCGCACGCGACGAGCGTGAACCCGAACGTGAGGAACGCCACGCCGCCCATCAGCGCGACGATGATGCTGATCAGGCCCATCTTCTCGCGCCACGCGCGCTGCTGCTCCGGCGTGCGGATCCCTGCCCCCCATCAGTCCCGCACACCGAAAATATTGGATACGGGGGCGACTCACCGAAGACGCGCATGGCGGGCGGGGGGATCCAGGCGGTGAGCAGCCAGCAGTAGACCATCCACGGGCCCACGGGCCCGGGGATGTCGCCGAGGCACGCGCCGCCGGTGGTGCGCTTGGGCCGCGGCGGCTCGGGCTCGGCGGGCTCGGGGCGCTTGCGGCGCAGCGTCGCGCGCTTGAACAGCGACAGCCCCGACTCGTGCTGGTCCTCCTCGCGCCCGAGCAGCGAGCGCCCGCGGCGCAGGTCGCCGCCCCTGTTCTGCGGGTAGTTCCCCGTCGCTATTCAGGCATCAGCAACGGCCGTAATAGAGAGGATGGGTCATAGAGAGGGTGGACGCACTGGAGGGCATGACGCCGACGCGGCCCTGGCCCTCGTCCTCGGCCTGGGCGACGGCGTGGCGGTAGTAGTACTGGCGGTGCCCGGGGTCGATCTTCTCGCGATCCGGGCGCACGAGGCTCTTCTTGCGGCCGACGCGGGCGTCGTACTCGCCGGCCTCGGCGTCGTACGCGGGGCCGGGCTGCGTGTTCGTGTACGGCGAGGGCATGGTGCGCTGGCGCTCGGGGCGCGGGGGGCGGGTGTTCTGGAAGGAGACGTTCCCGCCTGCGCTGGGCCGCGAGCCGTCGAAGGGCAGGGTGGGGAGGGACGGGCGGGAGTCGAAGGGGTTGGGCTGGGCCTGGTCGGGGAACTGGGGGAGGGCGTCGTCCGGGCGCTGGGGGTGCTGCTGGGCGCCGGGGGGGCGCGCAGATCGTGGGGGCCGCTGGTCCCGTGGATCCATGGCTGGGGGTGGTGGGGGGAGGAGGGAGGGAGGTCGAGGCGGACCAAGGCCGGGTGTGTGGAGGGAGTAAAATGAGTGGTTGTTGCCAGGAGCGATAGACCCACTGTGGGACAAGTCGATTATTTTGGTCACAATTTATGTCACTGCCCTGACGAACCTCCGCGTGTCGGCGTTTCTTCACTGATGCTCACCGTTCTCTGCAGTGTCTTTTGCGAGATGACGGTCGTTGCCAGGCGGTCTGTGATCTTTATCGTCACGCAAAGAAAGACCGAAGAGCCTCGTGCATTTCAGCTGCGGTTCAATTACAAAGTGGTTGAACAACAAATTGCAGCCTGGCTGTTAGCACGATGTCAGGCGTTCTTTGTCCCCCGGAAAGCTTAGCCTGCGACCCTCTCTCGCGTTCTGCATGCGGGTTGCGCATGTACAATTATACAGGGCAGCGAATGAATCGGCCGAGGCATTTCATCATCGACTGACGTATCCCGATGACGATCACAACTCTATGGCCACCACGACGGCAGCCTGCCTGCTCGCCGCTGGGCGCTGGTCACCATCGTCGACATGAACGTGCGCCACGGCGTGTCCTGCGCGCTGCCGTGAGCCCACAGCCCTCCGCGGGAGGCGATCGCCACATCACCACCATCGCCGCTAAGCGTCGGCACCCCGGCACGCCGTCGCCGCAAATGCCACCCGTCACGTGATCATTTCAAATCTCTCCCACTGGCAGTACCCAGCGCGCGCACAGATCTACCCAAACATGGACGCCGCCGACTTCGATCTCGAATCGCTCGTGCACCTCGAGCAAAGGTAGCGCCCCCCCCCTACCCCCGCACGCCCATCTCACGGCTCACGATCGGACAGCTTCTACGACGCGGGCCACGCGGCGGGCGCCGCGCACGGGCGCATCCACGGGCTCATCGAGGGCCGCGCGCTCGGCCGCGCGCAGGGCTTCGCGATGTGGGAGGAGCTCGGCTTCTACGAGGGCGCCGCGCGCGCGTGGGCTGCGCTCGGGCGCCGCGATGAGTACGTCCACGCCTTTCTTCCTTCTTCTCCCCTTCCCCCCTTCCCATTCTGGAGTTTGAGCTGATAAAAGGGCAGGCGCGCGGCACAGCACACAAAAGCGCTCCTCGACCTCATCGGCCGCTTCCCGCGCGCGAACCCCTCGCCGAGCGACCCCGCCGACATCCCGCGGCTGCTGCGCCAGATCCGCTCGCGGTACAAGGCGCTGTGCGCCGCGCTCGGCATGCGCCCCAGCATCCGCGCCACCGCCGCCGAGACCAGCCCTCCACTTGCAGGAGAGAAGGGGGGGGAGGGGGGAGGGGAGGGCGGGCTGGAGGTGGGGTCCGTGTGGAAGCTCGAGCCGAAGAAGGCGCTGGGGCCCGGACTGGACTTTTGAACTGGGCTCGTGGATCACTCGTTATTGCTACGAGGCGCTCTCAGGCTGTGTGGCGGTAATTATGCGCTGCGTGTTGTTGAGCGATCCTGGCTTATCGTCAGGGCAGGAAGATGCGCTGGAGATCGGGTTACGCAAGCTGGATGGGCGCGCCGCGCGCGGCAGGGAGCCGATCGTGGGTGTAGTGGATTGGGGTACAAGTAAAAGTACAATATATTGGCGGAGAATAAAAACTCTACAGCACTTCACAAGCTTCAATTTGAGCAGCACGACGGTCCGCGGGGCTCGTGCATCTGAATCAGTCATTATTGCTGGCCCTCTCAACTTTCAAGCTGTGGGCGGCGGTAATTACGCGCTGCATGTTGTTGAATAGTCATGATCTTATCGTCAGGGCAGGAGCGAGATCGGTTTACGCAAGCTGAGGATGGGCGCGCGGCAGGGAAGCCGAGCGCAATGGTAGTCCATGACCGCGATACAGCGTACAGGTACAATACATCGGATCGGTAGCAGAATAGAAACTCTACAGCACCTCACATGGTTTAATTTGAGCAGCACGACGCGTCGAGGGCATCGTCCTTGCCGTTGCGAAGAAGACGTTGAGGCCCGACTCGGAGGTTGACTTTTGAACGGCTCGTGCATCACAGTTGTAGTATCATTGCAGGCTGTGGACGGCGGTAATTATCCACTGGATGCTGTTGAATAATCCTGATCTTATCGCCAGGGCAGGAGCCAACATGCACGCTGTCGAGATCAGGATTCAGTTTACGAAAGCTGAGGATGGGCGCGCGATGATCTCAGCATCGAGATGCAGGTCTGTAACAATAGTCCATTGACTGCGATACAGCGTACAAGTACAATACATCAGCACAAGAATAAAAACTCTCTACAGCACTTCACAAGTTTCAATTTGAGCAGCACGATGCGCCGTGGGCACCATTCACACCATTCGTGCCGTTTGTGCCGTTTGTGCCGTTGGGGAACGCCGGCTTGCTGTGCGCGTCCTGCGTCCCCGGCACGTCCATGCTCGGATTCACATCGAAGAAGCTATTCGGCTTGAACATGATGCTCAGGTGCTCCACCGGCATCCTAACAAACACATCAGCACGGTCCGTAACAGCCCACAGCGAGAGCACTCACACAGGCCAGTCCTCCGGGCGCGGGATGTGCGTCGTCCCCACCGTCAAAAACACCACCACATCCTCCCCATCAATACTCCCCCCCTCCCGCACCCACGCGCCCACCGAGTCCGCGGGCTCCCCGCGCGTCTGCGGGACGTACTTGCCCGCGGGCCACATCCGCCCGCCCTTGCTGTCCTCCACGTCCCTGACGACCCACACGGGGCGCGTCGTGAACGCCGCGCGCCGCCCGACCCACCCGTCCGCGCGCGCGAGCAGCCCCGTGAGCCCGCCCTTCAGCCCGACCGCGTACCCCACGTCGCGCCCCGTCGCGGCGTGCTGCCGCGCGGGGTTCGTGATGCGCCAGCGGCGGTCCGCCGCCCAGTCATACTCCCGCGCCCCGTCCTTCTGCTCTTTAATCGGCGTGTCCTTGGTGACGAACGCGTTGCCGGCGAAGTTTGAAGAGGAGCCCGTGGGCGCGGGGAGCGGCACGATGTCCGTCTCGACGACGGTGTTGCGCAGGCCGTCGACCATGGGGTCGACGCGCACGGAGAAGATGTGCTGGTGGTAGTGCGCGTTCACGCCCGGCGCGACGGTCGCACCGTACGGGTTCGGCTCGCCCGGCGCCGCGGGGTACACCTGCAGGATGCCCGTCAGGCGCACCTCGAGCTCGATGTTCCCGTCCTGGTAGAAGTGGTAGTTCCAGATGTACTCTGCCGCCACAAATAGGGTGAGTAAGGTAAGGGGAGAGGAGGGGAGGGGGGAGGGGGACGGACCGTAGTTGGCGAGGGTGCACACCATGGAGACGACGAGCCGGCGGCTGCGCACCGTCTGGCTGCGCCCGCCGGGGCGGTAGTCGGTGTGCTTCCACAGCACGCCCGCGTCCTCCTCGTGGATGCAGATCACGTTCTTGATGACCACCGCGCTGCCGTCGTGCGCGACGAAGGCGCCAGGCTGTCTCTCGTCGTCAGAAGCTGGTGGTGTCACTTCGGGGGCGGCTCACCAAGTAGTGTATTTGGCCCAGGCAGTCGCAGCCGAGGGAGAGCTCGTTGGCCATGGTGCCCATGCCGTATTCGCCTCTGTGCGCAGAGCGTGTTCAGTTGTGGCCGAAATAGAGAAGATGCTCGCACTCACACATCAAAGGCGAATTTTCTTGGGTGCGGGAACTCGGGCGCAGCATACGGCACAACCATCTCCGCCAGCGAGAGGCGGTAGAAAATAGGGCGCACCTCGCCGTTGTCGTTGTACGTGATCGTCGACAGCGCGATGCCCTCCCTGTGGCTGAACGCTAGACGAACCCAATGTCAGGCAGCGCGGCGCACCGAACGCAGCGCACGTACCGATGTGCATCTTCCACTTCTGCCACGCGAGCTCGTGCCCGTTCATTGTGAAGCTCACGCCCTCGGGCTGCACGATGTGCAGCGGCTTGACGTCCGTGCGCGGCTTGTGCGCGGGGTCCTCGGCAAGGAGGTCGGGGAGGAAGTCGTACCGCTTCAGCGGTGGCGGGATGCGCGCGCGGCCCGCGCCCGCGAACGCGTCCTCCGACAGGGGCGGCGGCGCCGTCGTGTCGCGCGACAGCGTCGCCGCGCCGCCCTTCTCTGCGGCTTTGTAGTGAGGGGGCCAGTCGATTGAGAGGACCTTTTGGTTCAGGGTGTCGACGACTGGGATGAAGTCCTGGAGGCACATTAGCATGGGTTGCTCGGGGATGGGTGGGGCATACTTACCATAGGATGGGCATAGAGGTTCTCGTGCGGGCTGAGACGCGCGAATACGAGGGCTTGCTGCACGCGCAGGCTCTTCGGGAAGCGTTCGTCGTAGCCGATGGCCCAGCCGTCCGCAAAGATCTGGTGAGGCTCGACACCTGTTGGCCGTTGTGAGGTCAGCTTTTAGGTGCCTTCATGGAGGGTTTTGCACGTACCAACGGCCTTGGCGAGTTTCTGCACTTGCGGATCCGCCTTGATGATCTCTTCGCACTGAGTGAGCTCCTCGACGGAGATCTGAGGCTCGGTTCCCTCAGGCAGCTTGTCCAAGGTCTCCACTTGCCACTTGCCATCCTTGAAGGCAACAATAATGTTGTACGAGTCGCTGTGGAACGATTAGCAAATACACTGAACGCAATTGAACAGAGTTACATACCCAGTCACGGCGTCGAGGAACTAGGAGAGATCGAGTGGTCAGTGGTTGCAATAGCAGCAGATGCCGGCGGAAACTCACGTCGGCTTCTGCCTTCCTGACAATCGGTACCGCGGCTTCAGGCTTGCCTCCAGGAGTAATGGCGATTCCGAGAGCAGCAAGGACTGCCTTTTTAGGCGGCGGAAGCAGGTAGAGAGTGATGAACCTCACTGCCTTGACGGAGGTTTCCGAGGCGACGTACTGTCGGACGCTGTGGGAGACAGCGACGATCTGGTATGGTTTTCGGAATGTGAGCGTCGGTGTTCTAGAAGGATAGTGGACATGCGTATTGATCGCACCTCATCTGCAGTCAGAGGATCAAGAGGATGCTGGACCTTCTCTTGGGGTGTGTGAACGCTATCCTGGACGCTCGTAGCGGTACCGGGGGGTGCAGTATGTTGAGACATGATGTTCTAGCGCTGGCAAATCAGGCTCAAGATGCAATACAGCCGATAAGCATTAAAGCTCTTCTTATAGCCCACCCGGATTGGGCGGAACGCGTTCGGAAGACCGTCCCAGAGACCGCCCCAGAGAATAGGAGAAGTGATAAGATAACAAGCATTCGTCTGCTAGCCGAGCCACGCGGTCATGGCAAAAGAGGATTTCCCAGTTTCGAGCGTGTCATTACAGAAGATCTCCCACAGAATGCTCGCTTAACTTGTTATCGAGCGGGGGGAATATTGAGACTGATCACATGAGCTGGGGTCAGGAGTACGTTGCGGTGATAGAGCTCGAGCTGGGAGGCCAAAAGAGGATGCTTACGGTATGACGTATGCCAACCCTGTAAACTCAACCAACTCAACGCAACCTCCAACCACATCACAAAAACCTAGGAAAAATGACCAAAACCGACGCAGAGACGATCGAGAAGTTCAATGAGCAGGTAAATATGTCGGTAGAGGAGCTTCAGGCATGGTTAGACAGCGATGAAAGCAAAAAAGCGGGCACAGGCGTTGGTGAAGAGAGTGGGAGGAAGATCGTCGAAATCCTGCGGAAGAATCCTAACAAAGACCCAAAGACATATGACACGGCAAGCCCCTGATTTTTTGTTCCTCGAAATATTCACAGGCTAAGCGAACAACAGGATGATTTGGCTCACATGCACAAAGTAGTTGCGTGAGTGGCCTCAAACCCATTCTCACAGGGTAGCAAATCGCTGAGATCGCTTTTAAAAGTTACATCAGCCGGCATTTGGCCCAAGAAGGACATATGCAGGAAACTAAAACAGAGGAGGAGTTGGATAAAACCAAGAGCACCATAAGGTATGAGGCCTCAGACTGCAATTGCACATATCTAATATATGGTTCCTTTTCAAAAGCTTGAGGAACTGGGGACATGTAAGTTATCGTATGATAGTTCAACATTATACTCTTCTGATGAGATGCCGCCCAGGATCCTATCAAGACTATGCCTAGCGCGGCTCCCGCAGTCGAGATAAATGGCGATGCTGTCGAGGCAGCTGAAAGCACGGAGCAAGGGGACACTCTAAAACGCAAGGCTGAGCAAGACCTCGCAAATTCCACTGAAGGGAAAGATGTTGCTGAGAGTACCGACAAGCCTCCGTCGGCTGCCGAAGAGCCCCCGGCTAAGAAATCCAAGAAAGCTGCGACCAAGCGGGGAGCCAAACGGGCGAAAGGAAACGGAGAGGAAGTGCAAGGAACCAGGAAGTCCGCGCGGTCCCGCAAAGAAGTTAACTATGAGGAGAAATAGTTGCCACATGTAGATTACATCTCGTTCTAAGACTTTGTTATACCACATCAGTACTGAAGACCAGATGAAAGCGAACCGCACCCTACTATCACAGCACTAAATCGGCAGTAGACAGCAACTTCCTGCAGAGCCCGTCCAAAAGTATCCTTGACGCGGGTGTCCGCGACAGTTCGCATCAACGGTTAACCTTGCCACGTCAATGACTGTGGAACAGGGCTGAAAGCCTGGATTCCTCTTTGACATCATTCCCAATTCCCCTCAATCTCAGTGAGCGGCCTGAGTTGACGGGATCTATGCCTCATGGTGTGCAGATGGATGACGAGCCAGTGGACATGCCAGAAAGTAGGGAATACCTCAAGGTTGAGGCATGTGTGTGTCTCTTGAGGCGCTGGATAGGCGCAGTAACGCAAATATAAAGCCTGCCTATCGGCGAGGCGAGAACGTGCCAGTTGGAACACAGAACGCGACGCGACGCGAATCGTACATTGTGAAAGGACAAATTCGATCACGTATAGCACCACGCTGTTGCCGCTATGAATTCCCTTGTTGAAAGAGATGTGGCTTTGACGATGGTGACAGTGGAGGGTGAATGGAGCAAGAGAGTCGAGACTCGGACTTTGACTTTGAGAGCTGTCAACGCGGCGGGTGGACTTCAGTGCGTCGAAAAGTCCCGCCGTATGTAACTCAAGTGCTACCTTGCTACGTGCACTATCGTGCACAGTCCACACATTTGCCACCATACCTCTCCGCTGACGCTGGACGGCATGTCGGAGCCATCTCTACGCAAAAGAAAAGCCCAGTTATCAAAGGAGTCTGCAGGCAAGCCCGAGAAGCCAGTTCGATCATATTTCAGCTCGTGTGCACTGTATCATCATTGAACACGTTTACAGCAGGCGCCTGCCTCCAAGAAATCGAAGAGTTACGCACGGATAGCCTATGCTACGTCTCTCTTCGCAGTTGCCTTCTTCATATACCAAGTACGCTGCGGTGGGACGAAGCCTTGGCATTGCATCTGATATCTCCATCCTTCTCTGTCTGCCATAGTATCCTCAACTCGTGGAGAATCTCATCAATGAATGGCTTGGGCTCTCCAAAGAGGACGCAATCTATGGCACCAACTCTGATAATGTCATCAATTTCCAGGCCGACATCCCGAAGCAAGAGGCTGTAGTGAATGCCTTCAAGGTGAGCCACATTGACAATCAGTGTATGGAACCCGTAATGACCGTGTTTTAGCATGCATGGCTTGCATATGGTGTGTCAATATAGCCCCTCTATCAGTTGACTTGATTAACACTTCGATGGGAAGAGAGAGACGCCATGGGCGATGATGAATACCACCCTATCAGCAAGCAAGGTTCCAACTTGACCAAAGCAGGGGGTATTGGTTACACCGTCGTGGATTCCATTGACACAATGCTCATAATGGGCCTCCACGACGAACATGCCCGGGCCCGCGATTGGGTGGCCAACAAAATGAGCTTCGAGAGAGATGCCAACTTCAATACTTTTGAAGTGAGATCCTCCCACCTCTACCATGACGAAATTTAACAGTACCATAGACCACAATCCGTGTGCTCGGTGGTCTTTTGGCAGCTTACCACCTTACTGGAGGCGACCCCATCTATCTCGAGAAGGCACGCGAGCTTGGCGAACGCATTCTGCCCACATTTGACGACACGGCACATGGCTTGCCTCTTTCACAAATCAATCTTGCCCTTCGCAAGGGGGTAGAAGATCCTGATACACGAGGACTAGTCAGCACAGCTGAAGTAGCCACCCTTCAACTAGAATTCCGTTATCTAGCATACTTGACCGACGAGGAGATATTCTGGGAGAAGGCCGAGCGGGTATGGGATACGACTCTTGGCCCATTTTGACTTGACTCACTGAATCACGCTTTAGGTCATGGCTGTCATAAAACAGGCGCGCTTGCCCCATGGGTTGGCGTCCATCTTCATCAAGTATGTTATGCTTGTACAAGTATTGAGCGAACGCTGATTTCATCACGCGATAGTCACGAACAAGGCAAATTTGCAACGTCTTCGATCCGTTTGGGATCTCGCGGAGACTCGTACTATGAGTATCTGCTCAAACAGTACCTTCAGACCGTCAGTAACCTTCGCTGTGACCCATCCCCCTGCTCACAATACCTGATATAGAACCAAACTGAAGAAGTTTACCGCATGGTATGATCATTATTACTCAAACCTACATACATCGGCTTAAGCTCTTTCAGATGTACGAAGAGACCATGACGGGAATCGACAAGAACCTTATCCAGAAGAGTGCCAGTTCCCAGATGATCTATACTGCCGAACTTAACCCAGAGCGAGACCAGAAAGGCCAGATGTGCGCCACCATTTCACTCCGCCTCTAATCCCTTGTCTATCCTAAAATCCATCTGCATAGGGGGTGGAGATTAACGCCCAAGCAGGACCATCTTGTCTGCTTCCTCGGGGGATCACTCATGCTGGGAGCCACCACCACTGGTGCTCTGGTTAACGACGTGTCTATCCCTCCGAGGGCGGGTGAACTCACACCAACAGGTCTTAGGGATTGGAAAACGGGCGTGGAACTCATCAAGACCTGCATGCACACACACGAAACTGCCACGTCAGTACCATTTGGTTATGCTCACCTTCGGATAACTGTGAGCTAACGTTATGAACAGCGGGTTGGCACCAGAGATAGTCCATTTCAGGATTCCCAGTGACAATTTGGACAAAACTATGCCCAACGCTCCTCCGGACTGGTATATTAAAGGTGCCCGGTATGTCGGCATTGAGCTAATTGATTTCCAACAAACTGACTGTCTTTCAGGGCTGATCTTCCAGCGGTATACGACGCCCGCTACATTTTGCGGTAATTCAATTCCATAGACCCGCAGATTCAGCAAAGCTAAATTTCTTCGACAGTCCTGAAACTGTCGAGTCACTCTTCATTGCATACAGGCTGACAGGCGACGAGCAGTATCGCAGAGACGGCTGGAAGATATTCCAGGCCATTGAGAAGCACTGCAAGGTTGAGTCAGGCGGATACGCTGCTATCATCAATGTTGACAAGGTTCCCGCGGAGAAAGAGGACAAGATGGAAACCTTCTTGATGGTTCGCGCCTCGTCTGTTTTGAGGTTGATGCAGACACTGATATTTTGTTTGCAGAGCGAGACGTTGAAGTATCTTTACCTCTTGTTTTCAGACGCTAGCGTTCTGCCCTTAGACCGTGAGTGTTCAAACGTGCGCTGACGAGTGTCTGCTGATGAATTGCCACAGAATACGTATTTAACACGGAGGTGACACTCTCCGCACGATCCTTGTACACACGTTGGCTAATATTTGGTTCAGGCACATCCCTTGCCCGTCTTCAACCCGACTATTCGGACTGGATTCTCATGAGGCTCTTGTTAATAGCATGCAACAATATTATCTATTTGGTTTCTTCCTATCAAGCATATGTATGTGTATGTAAGTGCAACGTGGCACAGGTTTGTTTCGTTCTAATATGTATGGCAAAACACGAAGTTAAAGTCCCACTGGCATGATTCTAAATGATATTACAAAGAAGTCCACATTCAACGAAGGCGGATGGGCTGCTTGTTAACAATTAAATATTCCATGAAATAGGAATGTCTGACAGCTAGCTCGCTCATTTGGCGCTGGACACGACTTGGGCGTATGAAGGGCCACGGGCCTTCTCGTCATCGCCAGTGATGAACTCCCAGGGTTCGTCGATATCCATGTCTCCAACTGAAAAGTCGTCTAGGACGATAACACTGCGGGGAGCGGGTATGACTTCAAAGTCTCCTCCTGTGAAGCAACGAGATATGAGCAATTGCGACTGAAAAACACAAGAATCGCAACATACCAAGAGCCTTGCGTGACTTCTTCGTAGTCACCAGGTCTGCGAGTTTGACTTCGCTGCGGACAATGTCCGGAACAATCACCCTAGGAGGCACGACATGTTCGACATCAATCATGTCCTTCTCGTCCATGTCGTTGTCGACGTCCCACACAGCCCTGCTGTCCTTGCCACCGAACCAGCTGCCCCGGGCCGCTCTGGCCGTCGGCGACTTCGCCTTGTCGCCCCACTGCGCCAGCAGCACCGTCCCACGCTCCTTCCGCTCCTTGGCCTTGACCAGCCCCGCAGATTTCTTCGAGTGCTGGCGCTGGCGCTCGTAGTCGCGCACATCGCGTAGGACGTCGATAGGGCTGTTGTTGAGGGGCGGGATAATAACGAGCGCGTCCTTCTCTGCGCCCTTCCTCGGGACGGCGTCGAGCATATTGGAACGGAAGGAGAGGCTGGCGGGAGACATGACGTGTAAATAAGGTATAAGAGTATTAGGTTTAGAATAAAGTGAATCTAGTAAGGGGGTATGAGGGCTTGGGTGGGTTGGTGGTAGTGGTTGGTGGGTTGGTTGTGATGTGGCACGACTGAGACGGTTCGTTATTAATTTATACGAGGCTGCTTTAGATAAGACCGCATCATAACTATTACACTAGTGGGGCTATTATGAGGCTCGGTCCCTCCTGATCGCGAGGCGGCCGCTGTTCGATAGGCTGTAGCTGAGGCACCGGAAGCACTGACTGCCCGACTGCCCGATATTGACGCGTGCGTTTTGTTCGTCTGCATTTCCTAATACAACATTCCCCCTTGTGCTGGAGCCAGGCTGCAGCACATGTGCCGTATGAAGTCATTATCATTGACCATGTTCCGTGTTGTGGCGTGACCGATGACAGTCACAAGGGGTGAGTCGCGGTCATGGAATGGAGACCGTTCTACAGAACTTTCGGAAATTCTTGCCGCGCGCGCTTTGTGGCGGTTCGAAATTTGAAAAACTCCGAAAACTCTTGAAAATTCAGAAAATGGCAAACCGCTTCTTCCACCTTATAAAAGACGTTTCGCTGCCTCGAAAACTGGTGCATTGCAAGAAGATAAGCCTTGATCGGCTGCAGGGCGCTCAATTTTGGCCTTAGGGGGCACTCAAGGGGGTTAGGGAACAGGCATGCTGTTGTCGAGACATAGGGCCATTATGGCAAGTAAATCGATCAATTCCTCCATCTACGTAGTACAAATAGGCTGTACGATACCCCAAATGACTGTTGGAACTCATACATACCACAATCTGAGCCTACATCTGTCAAAAATGAGTGTGATCGTGGCCCCTGTGATCACCCATCCGTGTCCGCTTATACACAGGCGGCAATCCTGCAACGACTCCTCTTCGCAAATGAGAAACAGTGGGGAAGCGAAGGCAATACCTCTGCGAGGATGTAGGACGACGACGGGGATAGTCCTTGGAACGGCGCCGTTAGCTGGACTCGGGGCCCCGGGTGAAGGTTCGGAGGTCTGCTGGTGGTGGGTTCGTCGTTCCACTCTGCTTCAGCGCATCCGAGCTTCTACTATGCGAGTTCCGCGTGGAATATATATGGATCGGAAGAGCGGCGATCGATATGGGCGATGAATGTAGTGAGGGGTAACCGTTTGCTGACGAGTATGTGCAGCTCACATGTTTTCTGGATTATCAACAACATATTGCGCGAAATAAACGGGTTACGCAGCCTTATGCAAAGCATCCCTCATCCTGACGAGTTGTGCTCTTCTCTGGGACGCCGCTAACCACCACAACAGCATGCCTGTTCCCTAACCCCCTTGAGTGCCCCCTAAGGCCAAAATTGAGCGCCCTGCAGCCGATCAAGGCTTATCTTCTTGCAATGCACCAGTTTTCGAGGCAGCGAAACGTCTTTTGTAAGGTGGAAGAAGCGGTTTGCCATTTTCTGAATTTTCAAGAGTTTTCGGAGTTTTTCAAATTTCGAACCGCCACAAAGCACGCGCGGCAAGAATTTCCGAAATCTCTGTAACGTTTCGCATTTGAATACAACATGGTACAGGTAAAGTGACTGCTTATATCTAATCGTGGCACCGCGTCCTATCGCTACTTGGTGCGCCCGAGGTTTCACTTCTTGAGCAGCGCAGGTGGTGTCAACCCAGCGGACAGCCCCTTGTCCCCAGCGAACGACGAATTGCCGGCAAGTTCCTCCCTTGATCACAGCCACGAGCGTCAGCGCCCCATGATGGACGATGACGGGATAAATCACGTACTCGATACGCAAAAGGGCGTTGTACTTGGCCACACGTTCGCTCCTGGCAGGTGCCCCAGTTTTGATTTGACCAACTCCGAGGGCCACAGCAAGGTCGGCAATAATCGTGTTCTCGGTCTCACCGCTACGGTGCGAAATCATGACTCCCCAGCCGTCGGACTGTGATAATTGCGCACTGCGTCCGCCAGATAAGCTTTCAAGAACCAACCAATGAGCAGAGTAGAATGACGTACGCCTGGATCGACTCCGAAATGGTTCCAATCTGGTTGACCTATCACCCACCATGACTTATCAGAACCATATCGCTGAGTCAGTCTCCGAGCCTACCTTAAGAAGGAGACCGTTGCAAGCTTTCTTCTCGATGGCGGTCTTAATGCGCAAGGGGTTGGTCACTGTCAGATCATCGCCGACAATCTGGATACCGCTCTGCTTGGTGAAGTGTGTCCAGGCCTCCCAGTCGTCCTGGTCGAAGGGGTCCTCAATGCTGACGATGGGGTAGTTCTTGACATAGCCAAGGTACAGGTCAGCGAGTTCAGTGCCGGTAATCCACTTGGTGGGGTCGGAGTTTGCGTTTTTGAAGTCCAAGTCATACTTGCCATCCTTGTAGAATTCGGACGAGGCGACATCCAGCGCAATTTTGATCTTGCCTTCATAGCCGGCCTTCTTGATGGCCTCAGAAAGGAGTTCAAGAGACTCCTCCGCACCAGAGACGTTAGGAGCAAAGCCTCCCTCATCACCGACGTTGACGGCTATGATAAATACCTTTAGCGCTATCTAAGGAAGATAAACAATCCCTTTGCTGACCGTCAATTCCATACTTGGCGCTGATAACCTTCTTGAGGGTGTGATATGTCTCGGTACCGATTTTCATGGCCTCAGTGAAAGAGGTGGCGCCAGTGGGCAGGAGCATGAACTCCTGGAAAGCAAGCTTGTTTCCGGCATGGGATCCACCGTTGATGACGTTGAACGCGGGGCAAGGAAGGACAAATGGTGGCTTGACGCCAGCGAGATCTGCGAAATGCTGGTAGAGAGGAACACCCTTCTCGGCAGCACCCGCCTCGGCAACAGCAATGGAGACGCCGAGAATGGCGTTCGCGCCGAGCTTGCCCTTGTTCGGGGTACCGTCAAGCTTGATCAGGAAGTCGTCGATCTCCTTCTGCTGGGTGACAGTGAGCTTTGACTCGATGAGTGCAGAAGCGATGATGTCGTTGACGTTCGAGACAGCCTTGGAGACCCCTTGCGAGTGTGTAAGTCACGGTGACGCGCTGATTAGATTAGATCGCGCACCTTTGCCCAAGTAGGAGTTTTTGTCACCATCACGGAGCTCAACAGCTTCGTGAACACCGGTCGATGCGCCTGAGGGGACAGCAGCACGGTAACGACCTGTTGATCTGGTTCAGTGTCAATTCACTTATTAAATTGTGACCTAAGACGTACCCTTCGCCGTGTGGACATCAACCTCCACAGTCGGGTTACCGCGAGAGTCAAAGATCTACCACAAGACAGCCAATCAGCCCCAGTAACACGGATTCTCATACGCGCCCCATTACCTGGCGAGCGTGAACTTTGGTGATAGACATGATGGTATGAAGAATGAAGTCTTGCGCTTTGGGTTTCTCAACTTTTATGCCATCGTTCCCACGTTGATCTTATCACGAAAGTGATCCCCAAAAGTCGTCTTCTCAGTGATTTTGGTGCAATTGCGACGGAATGCGGAATTTTGCTCAATCGCATGGATCGCGGAAACTCACGCTTGTGGATGACATCTACCATGACAATCGTTATCACTCGCTCAGGTCCGCGTAAACATCCGACGACGGATCTGGTGAGTCTGAAGCCGTCCCGTTCCGAAGACGGCATGAATCATAAGCATTCCAAAGACAATGTACAGCAAAATCAGGCGTCTTTGCGTGGCTTCCGTCGCTCGCCCTTCTTTCCGACCGGCAGCGACTTGAGCAAGGCCGATTTATTACGGTTCTTATTCTTGACGTTGGAGTCCGTGTAAAAGTTCGCTGCTTTTCGCTAGACAATCAATGGTGAGCAGCTTGAGGATAGACAGTCCTCTATCATCACGCACCTTGTTGGTCTTCATCCGCGGTTCTTTGATCTTCACCTCTGAATCGCTATCTTCGTCGGTATCTGCAATTAATCAGGACATGGGCGCGATGAAAATATGCATCCAAACTTACCCATGTGAATGACAGACTTCTCTGCGGTTGAGGCTTCGTCGGTCTTTTCTCCGAAGACGTCGCCCCAAGAAAGCTCCTCCTGTTCTTCTTCGCTCTCCTCAATGCCCGAAGCCTCATCAGAATCTTTCTCGGAATCTTCCTTTGCATCTTCCTCATCATCCATAGACTCTTCATCGACATCCATAGTTTCTTCCACTTCATCCTCTTCTTCATCATCCATGCGTTGAATGTCCTCTGGTACGAATGTGTTCTTCTGCATCATGGATCCCAGCTTCTGCTTGACACCGATCTTTCTCTCTTCCTCGGCTTTAGCTTTCCCCTTGCCCTTCGCCTTCTTCGCCTCGGCCCTGTTGAGCTCGTCCGGCCTCTCAGGGGGAGGCACAAAGAACGGCACCCGACCGCGTACCCAGTCACTCAGAATGATCTTCGCAACAGCCTCTAGATCAGGTTCGCCGCCTTTTAGCAATCTGCCCTTCATCCTCGCAAGCTTGTCCATGAACTCTTCCGGCACCCAGCCTTTTGTTGGGTCATTTTTATCAGGCAGGGGAACTCCATACGTCCGAGACAAGTAGATGGGCTTGACACGCGTCATAAGCTCCGCTATGTGGTCCGATGGCGTTGGCAGCGCTTCCACGCGGACCACACCCTTGAGGACAGTGGCGGTCTCGGTATCGGCCTTCGCCGATGTCGGAACAATTCCAGGGCAGTCGATGAGGTAGATTCTCCGAGTGAGAGTGATATACTGCCAGACCTTGGTCTCGCCAGGGACTGGGGCAACGCGGCAGACTTTGTTGCTTTTGAGGGTATTGATGACGCTGGATTTGCCAACGTTAGGGTATCCGATGAATCCGACAGAGATCTGTTTCTTGTCGGAATGCAGCTGGGCAAATTGACGCAGGAGTTGGATTAGCGACCCCTTTCCGAAAGAATGATTCGGGGATGCGTGGAATGCCAGCGTTGGGTAGCGAGGCGTGAGATGTTGTATGTACCGAGCCTATATAATGACAATTAATATTCGCTTTTGGGGTGAGAGGGAATTGCTTACAGTGACCCAGTTGGGCACCAAGTCACACTTATTGATGATCAAGACGACTTGTTTGTGTGATTTTTCCTTCTTGACATACTCAAGCACAGACTCGCACATAGTACCGAGGGGATCACGAGCATCAAGGATGTGCAAAATAACATCGGAGGAGTCGATGACCTTGTACAACTCGCCGTAAATTCTCCTTGAAGTGCCCTTGGCATAAATTGGTTCGTTGTAATCAGCATGGGTGGGAACGTCATCGACGAATTGAGGTTGCCCTGCGCCTGTGCAATGAATCAGTACATGCTGAAATAGAAGCCACATATAATGCATACCAGAGGTTCCCTCTCCGAGATCATTTGCCTCCTCAGCCTTGTCTGCCGCAGCTAGCCCCAACTTCCCCAATTCCTCAAAGGTGCCTGCATCGATTCTAGGCTTCTTGCGCTGGGCTTTCGGTCCAAATGTCTCGCCGAATGGTTCTGTCTCCACTATGTGAGAGCGCTGATTGTTCTGTCAGCATTTGGACATTTCCGGCTTGATTTAGCATGTGCAGACCTTTCGCGTGTTTGGATTGAGCGCATCATCGAGTAAGGCCATCGGAAGCTTGTTACGCTTTAACAACACAGAGTAAGGATCATCCTTCTTGCCAGCCAGACTCGTCCGAAAGTGATCCAGCGCTTTCTGCGAGATCACTCGGGTGTTACCTGCAACGACCTGGTAAGCTTGTAGCACGGTCCTCGATCATCAAGCAGACGCACCAAACCACCGGCGATCGGGTTGCACTCTGCCAGGAGTAGTCTCGTCCTCCCCTTTCTGAAATGCAGCGGCCTGCGTGATCCTGCCATTCTTGTCTCTAACGGGCTTCCCGCCGTTGAGCATTTTCACTCGAGAGGCAGCTTTGGCATCGCGGTAGAAATTTTCGCCCTTGACTCGCTTCAATGTAGGCTCCTTCATCGCCGAAGACGATGAAGAGCGAGTTTTCCCATATCCCGTAGCCTTTTTTGTTGGAGCCATGGTGAACAATGGGTGGCCGACGATGGGAGGACTTTGGGTGTAGATTTTTTCGATCGCCCTCGGATCGCCTGTTTGGGTCTCACGTGTCCGGCTTGTCTCCGCGCCTCATGCCACCTTTGGCAATACTCTCTGTAACCACAAATAGCAACGCAATGTCTTGTGTTACTCTCGACCCTCCGTAATAATTCACAGCGATCGACAATTAAGAAGGAAAGGACTCTAAAAATAATCTCCACATTATAGTGGGCTGAAGTTGACCGCAGTCCGTGATTCCTCCTTGACTATTAGTTGGGCCCAGAGTAAGGCAATCCAGGATCTCCAGAAGGTGGAGTACGTGGGGTAGTGGTGATAGCTGCACCACGCGCCAGCTTGAGAAGATCCGCAGCGCGCTCTGCGAGCATATAGACGACAGACTGAGGATGGCCGGGAAGGAGAGAAGGGAAGCTGGACGCGTCTACGACACGAAGGCCAGTAACGCCGCTGGAAAAAAGGCGGAGAGTCAGTATCCGTGGCATATGTGCTGTAGGATATTACTAACTATACGCGAAGATAAGGATCGAGTACACCATTGTTCGCTTGGGGCTGCATCGCGCATGTGCACGCAGCATGCCAGACAGTCAAGAGGGAGCCCTGTATCACCGCCAAAATTTCGGCATCGGTGCTAGCGGCATAGCCTGCGCACGATTTCAATTATGTTTGCCGTAGAAATGAGAATAACTAATACCTGGGAAGTATTCCTCGTTGTTAGCTCTAATCGCCGCGAAGGCCGTGGTATTGAAGATCCGTCGAATTTTCTTGTAAACCTCGATGGCTAACGTTTGGTCCGTCGGCGAAGTCAGCCAGTTCGGATTGATCACAGGTAATTGGGATGTATTGGCTGAAGCCAAGGTGACGGTGCCACGCGACTGAGGTGCGACCTTCACAATGTCGTCAGTATCAATCGCCAGTATAGAATAAAATATACGTGCAAGAGCACCCAGCAAAGAGACATAAAACTTGTTCACGAGTGATTGGGCGGAGTTCTCGATCAAGAGATTGGTGAAATTTCCGACGAGACCCTGTGATTATACTATCAGTTTAAGATCTGACACATCGGCAAAATGCCTTACACCGGCTCCCAAATACTCGATGCTGGATGAGATCAACAAAATTAGCTTTCTGGGATACAAGAAGCGTGCATACTCACTGAGGCCACAAGGGAGGGTATGTACCAAGAACTTCGAGATCCGGATTGGCCGAAATAAATGATGAATTGACTCTCTGCCACCCAAGGAAATCTGCAACCTAGCAGCGCTGGCGTCTTAGGTTATTTCAAGAAATAGAGGGTGCAGCGTACCGGGTTGGTTAAGCTACCAGAGTTGTTGAACAGATAGTCGCCTCCGGATAAGAGAAGGTTGAGCAACTCCGATTCATGCCCGAACTATTAGGTGGTGATGAGTAAATAAAAACATATAATACCGGACCACCTGCATTGTAGATTGTCGGGTCGATTTCGTACGAAGGGCTGAAAAAGATGTGATCTTGCATGTTCTGTCCAACACCCGGCAGGTCAACTAAAACGGGAATGCTGAAGACAGACGCAGAATTGGTGCAGGACGCCTAAATATCACAAGATATACGCACTTGAACTTCTCCAGCTCCGCAGACGGCCCTATTCCAGAAACCATCAACTAGGACCAGACCAAAATCAGCATGAAGTTTTGCCCAAGAGAGACAGAGTAGCCAACAAGCTGCGGAGACTGGAACGCGCCGGCGCTGAGGATGATCTCGCGTGAAGCGCCGATAGTGACAGACACCAATCCCAAAAGGCTGGTATATGTCACAGACACTGCCGTCTTATTGCTATTGAAATTGATCTTGCTCGCCATAGCGTTAGTAATCACTTTGAGATTGGTACGCTTCGCCGCATTATTGACGAAGTACTGCGATGAGGCACGGTGTCCATTAGAGTGGTCGATAGTCGTCGTGTCGTACTAATGGTGCAAGACTGCCTCAGGACGTTATCATGCCCGAGCTCAAACCAACAACTCACCTGAACGCCGTTGAGGGTCCCAGACGAGAAATCGGATGCATTCGGGTATCCCAGCTCATTAAAGGCATTCTGCAGAGAAGCAGAGTATGGGAAAGCGTAGTTTGCAAAAGCTAAGGGTAACGGGGCCTGGGCCGAATTAGTTTCTGGATACGCAGCGGGGCTGGAGACCGGGTCAGGATAGAGAAATTGTTGTCACAAACATGCAGACCCACTTGTAAGAGGGGGTGTATTGTGCGCCACGCAAAACGTTGTCTGGGGGCGTGATGACCACGCTCTTGGTGAAATACTGCAACTAGATCGTTTAGCAACGCGCCTCAGCACAAAGAAACCTGACGGAATCAACGGACAGGATAGACATCTTCCCAGCTCCATCCAGGCGAGGTAGTGCTGTTAGTTGCATTCACCCAGTACTCAAATGAATCAGATGTGGGCCGCTGGTAGATCACTATACGAGGGTCAATATTGAGAAGTTCTGCGATTTGACACTCCGACTGACTAAAGTTCCGCTGAGAAGACCCTCCTATCCCTTTGCCACGCGCATAGTGAACTGCGCGGTTTCCGGCACCAGTCTGCGGGGTAGTCACGAAGTTCCAGTCATAACTCGTCGTATCACTGGTGGCTGTTATCAGAAACGATTTGCCGAATTGAAGACGACTGTCAAACCTAGGATCTGCCCCTACACCAAGGACATCTGCACCAGGGATGAAGGCAAAGGGATTATTCTCCACACTTGCATCTCCGGCTTCCAAAAGCGCGACCGTTACAGTGGGGTCTTCCGCAATACGAGCAGCGAGGGTAGCCCCAGCGGTACCTTTGGCATCATAATACGTTAAAATTCGCGACGCGTTTCTGATTACTGTGTACTGACCAGCTCCGACTACTATATAGTCGTATGTGCCACCAGTGATAGGAATAAGAGCAGCGAAGGCGCTCGAAGACACAACTGCAACTACC
Organism: Athelia sp. TMB; assembly: GCA_014898675.1. NCBI lineage: Eukaryota > Fungi > Basidiomycota > Agaricomycetes > Atheliales > Atheliaceae > Athelia > Athelia sp. TMB. Next base: position 56,206 of record JACXVL010000181.1, read on the forward strand.
AGCAGGCTTTTGTGGAATGCCATGGTGCCTGATATTGCGGGCTAAAAGAATGTGATGGGAGAGAGTAGGAGAGCCTCTGGTAGCCGTTGCTCTTACACCGTCTTATACATGTTTCGAAACATGCCCTATAAGATTTTGTACGCGGGTGCGCTTTCAAACATGAATATCCAATCCGGAGGATCATTTTGATGAGTTGAGCTTGTGACCAGCCGGGTGCAGAAGGATACAAAGTTCAAACGCTCATTGCCCCTGCAATCTCCCCCTGGGTCTGGCTATCACAGACTTGGTACTGTTGCCTGGACAGTCGAAGTTCGCCAGAGAGCATTGGTCATAGGACTGGACAGCACACGAAATTGGGGCCCGGGGCGCGGTTGCTGAAGGCCAACAAGATATCCGGAGTTTACGGGTGCGCAGGGTTGATCGTTTATCTTGCGCCTGCTAAACTCTGCTAGAGAGAGAGCGACGAGCGACTGTTTTTCAAAATCTTCGCTCTCTTTGATCATGAGCTGACTGTAGAAGATAAGGCATATGGATGATCGGTGATCGAAGGAAAGAAAATGTAGCTCCGGATCCATTCATTGATCCTGGACTTGTATCCAGTCCCCATTGCTCGCCGATCTTGTTCCAAGCTTCAAACATGGCACGGGAAGGGCAGAACGAAAATCATAAGAAGCTACTATTACAAACAACACGGCAACTTTGGTCGGGAACTGAATCCCATCGTGACTAAAACATGTAACAACCTGGCATAGAAACACAAACAAAAACCGGGAAAGCAGAGCAAAGCGAACGATCCACGAGATAAAAGTGAAGAAAGTGGTACGGTCGAAGTTGTACAGTATTTCCAAACTAATCAAAACGACGGGCTTTGTCCATGACAACAAAGGCACCCTGGAGAGGCATGTTCACACTGGGATCAGCGTTGGCCGAGCGTGAGTCATTCGTCCCCGCCAACCCGACCCCCAACGCCGCCATGGCAGACATGCCAATCGGCATCTGGGTGGCTGCGGCGCCTGCGACGGCCGTGGCGGTGTTGGTGGGGTTGATATCCAGGTCAACGCATGCATAGAACGCGGCTGGGGTGTCGGCAATGTTCCAGCGGGCGAGGATTGTTTGCCTCCCGGTGTAGCCGTTCAGGGGAACCTCATGGACCACCGTGCTTGGAGGCACCTGGCCACCCTCGTTGAACGAGGTGAGCAGGATGTTGTCTTGGGTGAGGAGGAAGTATTCCCACGTGGTGGTCCTGTGCGGCGCAGTGAGCGTCCACGTGACGGAGAGAGGGCCAGCACCTGGCTGGACCGGGTTGGGGTGATTGACCCATAAGGCTTCGTCGTTGAGCTCGGGGAACCGCGCGCCGTTGCCGTTGCACAGGAATGAACCTTTTGGAGCCTCGACGCTCTGCGGCTCGTACTTGACGTCACCACAGCCAGGTACCTGCCCATCCTTGCAAAGGGCTTGACGGCTCGGTGGCTGGCTGACAAAGCCGTGCGCGGCGACGGGCAACACAACTGTGTGCAGCGTAGCGAGGGCAAGAGAGGTGATGGTGAGAATGTTAATCATGAAGGGCAGCTTGACAAAAACTATAATGCTAAGACTGTCAAATGCATAAGTGAATGAGTTCATGCGCGGTAAATTGAGCAGGTGGATACTCACTGGAAGTGATGTGGGTGGTGATGCGTTTATGAGTTCCACATCATACGCCTTTTATGTCGGCGAGCTCGAGCCCCAGACCAGTAACCGGGGCATTGACCAGAGCTTTGTGAAATGGCCGCGGAGATGACCGAGCAAGAAACTGAACTTGCAATGGCATCTGATGCTCCATGGTCTCACAACGCGAGGCATAGCCGGATATATAATATCTGCGCCGATTCTGCGGTGCCCAGAAGTGCTTCTTCTGCTCTGCTCTGATTCCTCTGAGCGGTTTGAATGTAGTATCGGTATTTGTAAAGGTGCTGCAGAGGCCTCCGTTGATCTTTTTATACATTCCGAGACTTCTCTTCGGACGTGCATCATTCTAACATGCAGACGGATACCGTGACGAGACGAACTCGAGCATCGAATGCACCAGGAAAGAATATGCTCTAGAATCCAAGGCGTTTTCACGGCGCGCATTAGGACTTGGCGGAGTCCAGGTTCATCTGCAGACGATTATCTGGACAACGGCCTCCGTTCGGCGCCAGCCACTCGCGGCATTGACAGAACGTTGTCCGAACGGGACCCTAAACCTGTCTCCAATCCCAGAACCTCAAATCCGTATCGCCCGTGACTATTCTAGCCATTCTGCTCTAGAATATTGTGGAATCAATCGTTATATGCCTCACGCTGACTTGAATGGGTCTTGCGCGGTTGAATCTGTGCGATCCACATGTACACAATCAATTCCCATCTCCTAGCTATCGACGTTCGGCGGTTCAGTAGCTCCTATCTCTGAAGGTCAGCTGTTGACTCGGAACCCCTTTCTCCCTACCTGTCATAGCTCTTACGTGTGGAAGTTCATTCTATGGATGAAGAGTAACCCTCCTATTTTTAAGAACGTGCGGTGTTCGAGAAACGTCTTCATCCAATTGAAATGGTCTAAGCTCATGACTCCTTACCTGTAGTTCTTACGTTTGAGAGCTCATGCCATCGATAAAGATGAACCCCAGGAACGTGTGATGTTCGAAGAACATCTTCATTCAATTGCAATGGAAAAGTTGCTTCTCAATGTTAACCCCTCTACCCAAAATTGAGCGCGTGACCAAAAGAGGTCATAATAGCAATGCCTTTCTGCCGTCTTTTCTGCGTCGTAATTCTGATTGGGCAAATTGTAGGTATCTCCGCATGCCGCCTCAGGTAATTGAGCCACTTTGAGCCGTTCTATAGTGCAATTTCACCGATTGCATTATCTTATTATTGCCAACAGCAGCACCTATGTCGAACTTTTGTTCGCGACAATGATAAATATGCTGGGAATGCTCTTACCGCGAAGATGGGAAATTACCTTTCCCGGTTGAGGAGACGCCCCGTCAATAAGTATCCAATCCGTCCCTCATCTGAGAAGTGGGAGTAATTGTGGCGCACGCCTGGACTATCATATCAAGTGAACAAAATAATTTCTTTCCGGTAATTGCTGCTTATGGTTTGAAATCAGTTCCGCAAACCGGTATGGGTTTTCATATATCCAAGGGGCCGTGATCGCGGAGTCATCCAGATGGCACTAGAGGCGTTCACATTCAGGGCGCGAATGATATCTAATCGGCGTCTTGCCTACAACACGACTGTCAGTTGACGTAAAATTGAAGCATGTGCGCGAGTTGTGCGACTGTGAGGTGACCCGGAGGTTGCCATTGGGGTAGTGCTCACAAAGAGTTCGTTCAACCCAGGCTGTTGGCATCGAATTCGTATCACATCTGATGCAGTCTACCAGAACACTAGGCAAGGGTGACAGCAGTTGGCGCCACAGTTTGCGTACGAGAGTGACAGCATCTGCCAGTATGGGCATTGCTTGTTGTTATGTGGCAAGCAGCTCTTGGTGCGGGAGATTATCATTTCTCTCTTGAAATACCTTTAGCTCAAGAGAATTGCCCTTGCGTGGAAGGCTAGAGAGGTGTGATATCAGTGTGATAGAGCCAGCGCAGGTGTCCGGGAGCTACGCTGTTTGAATGAGCGCATGTGTAACGGCAGATTGGACCACGTAACCCGTTCGAGTCAGCGTGGAGAATAGAATGATTCGGTTCCACAAGACTTCCGATATCGAATGCCGACGAGGGTAGCAAGGGCCAGAGCGCGAGCTATACGGATTGGAGGTTCGAAGACAGGTAGGGTCCGTGGCTCATGCCACATCATGCTCGGTTCAGAGCCGGGGCGGGAATCTGCGGGATGGAAGAAGCATCGGATCTTCAAGTTCTTGGGCAGATGCCATATGTATAATTGGCTGTGCCTCGCAGGACCCCGGCATATGCTGATAAGGCCCCTGTTAGAGCAAGCCCGCTGTGCACTTTAATATCTGAATGTATAATGACATTAGTACCTACTACTTCAGACCATTTTCGTACGCATTAACGTACCAAACATCGCTGACCGATGGTGTAGTGTCCTAGAAAATCGTGTCTATTTTGCGTTCATTTTCGTGCGCCAAATATTAGTACCGGACTCGTCGACGACCAGCGGTGTACCCGTCAAGTGTGGAAAATTTGCCAAGTGGTGCTCCAGTACAATTTCGGCAGTCGAGCCGCAGCACGAAAGAGCACGAAATGGTCCATTTTGTAAACCTAGATTCGTCGCACTTGCAGAAGATCAAATCAGCGGGGAATGTCAGTCTCAGAGACTCTGATGATATGAATATCGGGCCTCACTGGTTTCTTCAATCTCTTGATGACTACGGGAGGTTATCATTACCTGCCGTTTCTGGGCACAGTGGATCTGCGCATTTACCAATATGAGCGAACATTTCAGCTCAATGATAGTTGACGCATGTTGTTATTGGCACTATGGCCCGTGCTAATCGCATACGCAAGGCTGAATGTTTCGATTTGGTGCCGTGTTTAGTACTTGAAGTGTAGAGGATAATTGGTCCTTGGGCTGACTCGGAATAGTACATGGAAGTGGGCGCAGTTGGTGAGGGTAGCTGAAGGTCGACCATACTCGTTTTAGGTTATCGAGCTTTCCCTGTCAAGGTAGTTCTCTGACACGAACTTGGCCTTTGGGCGTCCAGGGCTGCCCAGATGATCGATGATCGGCGATCGAAAAAAAAAAAGTGTTATACCTCTATCCAGAGACTCTATCCAATCTCCACCAGTATTGCTCGTTGATCGTGCCGGGAAGCTTCACAAGTGGCCAAGCTTCAGAAGAACAAGAAGCATATGCATTGAAAGTATGTACCAGTAGTATGTCGACATGCCGCATCCAAATAATCGCCGATACGACACTTCCTATACTGGAGAACAACCTGTTCTCGGGGGGTCAGGATTCAAATGAATGAATCACTGGCACTGTCTTCGACGGTTGAGCAGACTGGCATCGCGCAGCGTGGCATTCCTCCCTAAGAGAAGAAAAGCAAACGGGAAAAATTTGAAGGACTTTATACCATTCCGGCTCCAATAGTCGCTTAGCGCTTTATTCGCACCATCACTTTGACAGCTCCTGTGACTGAGCGACTTTGCGCGAAACCACCTATGCTACGAAATTGTCTTGCGCAAGGTACTGTCTGCATATCTTTCACCATAAATCAAACGGAGTTTACCTAGCTTTACTCACAGGCTCGCGCGCCGCCGCGTCTTCCACTCCGAGATGCATTGCTTCGCTGCACACATCTACTGTTGTCGCCGCTGCTCACCACCCTCTAAACATGACCACCAAGCGAAAGATACGCGCCGACCGTCTTCGAAAGGAAGAAGAGAACCGCCCGCATCCTGTCCTCGGCAACCGACGAGGCGATGATGCGAAATGGCCGACCTGCGACCTCGCCAAAATACTTGTGACAGAGCAGGAACTCGCGGGGATAGAGCCGGAGCAGAAGGAGCTTTCATATGGAGTCTTGACAATGCCGAAGTTGTTGAACTATGGCGTTGGGCCGGCGGAGAAACAGCTGCTCTTCGAACAGTTGCCGCCTCTGACCGCGCAGAGGGATGGGCTTCGCCAACCGGAGAAGTGGACGGCGACCAGTCATGCAGAGGCCGAAAAGGCAGAGCTAATGAAGGTCAACATGTTGGCTAGGATTATCGACCTACGGAACGCGAACGCGGGCGGCATTGCGTACGAGAACCGCAGACGCATCATCGCAACATTCTCAGAGCCTGGAAAGCCAGAGGACACTGGCCGACCCGAAGTTCAAGGTGTGTCTCTTGGTCATAATGAATGAATTCGCTTCTGAATACTGGTATAGTTGCTCTCATGACCTACAAGATCCGTAACCTTTGGGATCACCTGCAACGTCAGCGTTCAGATCGTGGTAACAGGCCACGATTGACAAAACTTGTGCACCATCGCGCCAAGATGCTGAAATATCTGAAGTCAGTCAGTCGACAACGATACGATGACCTACTTCCCCGTCTGGGTCTGGAGCCCGGGAGTGTTGAGGGAGAGCTGATTGTCTAGACTTCTGTTGATATAAATTCCAGCCTTAATCGAGCAGCCATACATTACTGTGGAGCCATGGTTGGTTTACTTGAATTCATCTTAATGGTTATGCAATATCAAATTATAACGCTGTGAAAAGGCCGTGATGCTAACTATCCGACGTGCAAGGTGTGAGTGAAAGAGCCAAAAGAAAGTCGAGTATGTCAATCGCTTTGACCATCACAGGCCAAACAACAGGGGTAGGTGTGAGCATAAGACAAAACTAGAACAGTGGGGACGAACTTGTCTAAGAGATGTTGGGTCAGGTTCAAAAGAACTTGCGGCACTCATTCATAGGTACGATCCATGCAGTTCACGCATGACCACCTTTCCGCTATCGTGATGTTGGGCGGACGCGCATTTTCGTGACGCAGTGCTTTGAAGAAGCCAGGCGGTGCGCCGTCGATTGCCTGCTGTATCTGTTCTTATGATAGCTCTTACCACATTTGAGCCTTCTCTGGATGCTATTCGACTTGGTGCTTGAACTATATGGGGAGAAATAATGAGACAGGGATCATATATGATTGAGAGGCATCTTACCGCGTTGCGCCAGCCAAAAACGGAGACCTCAGCCTCTTGCAGTCATACAAACCATCGTGCGCACTCGTATCATCCAAGGCACGCGTCAAGGTCGTCCAAATCCTTCGCGGCCGCAGATGCAGGATCTAACTTGCAAAATTTCACTATGGCTTCCATTATCCCTATGGCACGATTGTCAATTCGAAGTAAATCAAACGTCCATTCCTCTCTGGCGTTGGCCTGAAGGCGAAAGTGCTGCAATTATCTTTCCACGATGAGAGAGACGCTGCGCTGAGCACCTTCGTCAGGGAAAAGCCGTCGAGTGAGACAGCAATGGTTGAGGAGATACAAGAGCAGGTCGGACGTAGCCTGTTATTACATCAATCGCACCTACTATATGCCAGACACGTACCTCAAAGCGAACATTCATTGGCATGATCATGATACCCTGTAGTTTTCCGACCTTGTTCTTTGATTTGGACTTTATCGGGGCGTCTTTGGAACTACCAATGTAGTTGACGCGTCTGGCTCCGTCGACGCGTCCTCCGCAGAATGTTTGGGTTGTTTCCTAGTAGATCTCCTAGTCCCATTGTTCTATGGGGGTTCATTCTTACCCGTGGCGACGGCTGTAAGTCCGTGCTGGTGGTAAGGAAAGAAAGGTTGTAAGGTAATATGATGTGGATTGGTATATGCGCGCTTCAGGTAATTGGGCCCGTGCAACGTTTATTGGACTTTTAACTTCGACTACGACAACGAAATGGGGTCCACTTCAGAAATAGGACAATGTCTTCAGCATTCATTGAGCTCTGATGCAAATATACGCATATCAGCTGAACTCAAGATCTCTCAACTTCTGGCGAATCCTGGTGTGCATTCTTATTACCACTCAGTTACTGTTACTGGACTAACGGTGGAACGAACGCGTCACATCAGATGCAGGATTGGGCTTATCGCACATAATCCTAGCACAGGATGCAGATATAGCTTTGCGACAGATGAGTGATCACTTTGACATGACTTTCAACGCGTCTTGATGACTTGTTTCTTGCCATGCGAGCACTTGGCTAGCATTGTGCTCAGAAAGTACGTGACAGAGCGATGGTCGCCCTACTTCCCGACTTTCCGAGGAAATGCTCCACCAGTTGAGGTAATTTCGATGCTCTGGTCAGCAGGCAACGTATTGAAGCTTATACTTGTTAGATCAAAGACCAGATACGACAAGCAGTGTTCCGCGGTCTATCAGACCCAAATCGAAAAATGCGGTCTTCATGCGTAAGCTACTATGTAATTTGTTAGAGCACTAAATGACGCTCTTTCAAGGCCCATACACTGTCTTCCATCGCCAACTGCGATTGGCCGGAGGAGTACCCTGATCTTCTCACATCGTTAATTGGCCTCTTGTCATCCAACTCCCCTGACTCTGTTCATGGGGCTATGCAAGTCCTCACTGAATTCATCAAGTCTGATTTAACTGAGGATCAAATACTTCCCGTTCTGAGGGAGTTGCTCCCTGTTCTACTTTCTATCCTGGGGGCCGCAGAGGTATTATCCTCGATTTTCGTATGATGGAATCATTGTTGACCTTACGCGACAGCAACACACAGCTCTCACTCGTGCTAGGACTGTCTCTGTCTTTCGGCAATGTGTCGCAGCATTATTCATGGTCAAAGATCAGCACCCACAGTCCGTCAAGGAAGCCACAGCTTCGGTTCTACCCGTATGGCTTGAAGCATTCAAAGTCCTCCTCAACATCGATGCGCAACGAGATGTAGCTAGTGCTGACAACTGGGACGGCCTTGCCATCCGGATACAGATATTCAAGGTAAGTGTATTCCTTACAAGTATAGCGTGGCTCTGACAGGTGCACAACTTTAGACGCTTGACACAATCCACACATCCTTCCCTCGTGCTATGACTATCTATCTAAAAGACTTTCTTTCTGCTTCGCTCCACCATCTACAAGCGCTTTTCCCAACCTTTACGCAGTGCTATCTTACCTCTTTGCAATCTCCGCCCGGTTCTACAGAAGATGAATTCGTTGGACTGCCTCATCTAATTTGTCCAATAGTCGACTTCATGTCCTCCGTGGCTAGAGGAGGGAGAGCCAAAGAATGGTTTGAGGCTGGCAATCTGCAATCTCTCATAGGATCCGTGTTCCAATATGTGCAAATGACTGAGGAAGACGTGAGAGTTTATCTCCTCACTGCTTTTGACCTCCGACTGATTGCTGAACTCTTAGGAGGAAACCTGGGCCGCAAATGCCAATGCCTTCGTCGCTCAAGAGGAAGATGAAACACAGTCGTACAGCGTTCGCATTGCTGGCTTTGATCTGATTGGTGTACGTCAACTTTTCTTCATCTGGGAGTACTTTAAGTCATTTCGTTCGTGGTTAGGTTCTCGTCGACCGTTCGCCATCCCAGACATGCATTACCCTGCATGCGGTTATTCAACATATAATTGCCTCATCTAACGATGCCCGAAATGCTGGCGCAGCTGACTGGTGTGTGATCTCTATCGATGTGGCGTTCGCTTGTTGCAGATGTTCATATCACCTCGCTAGGTGGCGGTCACTTGAAGCTGGCCTGGCCGCAATGGGCTCACAAGCAGAAGCTATCCTGGAGTGTGTTGAGGAGGAAGAGGATTCTGGCCGCCCCAAACCTATTGACATCGAGTATCTCCTCTCTAACGTAGTTCCTTCTGTCTTGTCTCTCTCAGGTCAGTGCGCTAATGAAGAGAGATGATGTTACTACTAATCTCTTTACGTTGCAGAGTTTCCATTCTTGCAGGGCCGCGGCTTCGTATTCGCAAGTCAGTATACCAAGCTACTACCTGCTCAGTTGGCCGGACAGTACCTCGAGGCAGCCATCCAAGTCATCGAGTCTCCGAATGCAGGCATTCCGGTCAAAATTTCAGCTGTAAAGGCCATCCACAAGTTAGTCAACTCGAAATCTTTGAGGTTAAACCTATTTACTTAGGCATACACAGCTTCTGCCAAGGTGCTGATGATGCAGCACTGACGCCATTCGTACCCCAGATAACCAAGGATCTTGGACCCTTCTTATTGGAGACAACAGAAGATACGTTATCCCTCGTGCTCGAGACTCTATCAGTCGTTGTGGAAGTCAATAGCAGCAAATGGATGACTCAAGACTTGGCAAACTCCCTCGTCGTGGCTGTGCTGGAGGTATGGACGAAGAACAACAAAGGTTGGACTTTCTCATTTTCAAGCTATTCGAATATTGACATGAAAGCTTAGACCCGATTTTTCTTTCAATATTCACGGACATCTTCTCTGCATTGGCGTCGTCCTCTGCGCCGGGTATATACGAGACTGTCGTGAAGCAGGCGTTACCTACTCTCTGCACGGCCATCGGTTCGGCGACGCTGGAAGAGTCCTGGATCGCTGGCTCGGCCATTGATCTCGTCACAAGCCTCATAAGAGGGGCACCAGATCACGGTTTGGGAGATGGGTTCTTCCCCCTCCTGGCGCCGAATTTGTTCCACTGCTTGAAACAAGCTGAAGATAGGGATGTTCTTCAGGTAAACCTCTTCACTTTCATTCCGCTTTGAACTAATGAGCGAGACCTCGACAGAACGGAGTTGTCTGTCTGACTCTTGTTATTCGTAAAGATTGCAACCAACTCCTCTCATGGACCGACGCTACTGGTCAAACGGGGCTAGAGAACGTACTTGCAGTGGTCGCCCGACTCTTGCAGAACGAGGACGAGTCTGGAGGCCTCGTCATCGGTGATCTAATTATTCACTTGCTGAGACGCGCAGGCGAATCTGTTTTGCCTGTGCTACCTGATCTCCTGAATGCCATGATTGGCCGTATGACAAGTGCCAAAACAGCTACCTTTTTGCAAGTAGGCCACCTCTTTTCGGAAACTTGAAGCTTTGCTCATTGTTTTCAACAGAGCCTGGTGATACCGTTTGCCTTCCTTATCAACAATCAGCGCGACACCGTTCTTGACCTTCTTGAATCGACTAACATACAAGATCGCTCGAGCCTCGACATACTAATTCACACTTGGTGTGAGAATGCAGAGACCTTCCAAGGATTTTGGCCTACTAGAATCAGCACTCTGGCATTATCGCAGCTGTACATTGCAGAGCGGCAGAGCTTGCAGCACATGATGGTCAAGGGGGACATCATCGTCAAGCCAGAGACCCGAGATGGTGCGATTTCACCGGACGTTCAGAAAATGGTGCTGACCACCTGCTGACAATAGTCATTATGACGCGGTCACGAACCAAAACGAGTATGGCATATTTCATCAACTCGATGGTGCCGGACTGATACAGTGCATTTACAGCACCCCACGAGTTTACGTCTGTTTCATTCCCAGTGAAGGCTCTCAAGCTTCTGGTTCACGATCTTCGAACCAATGGAGAATCTGCTACCATGAGTGGACCAGCATTTGACGTCGATTCAGACGATGGCGTAGGGGTTGCAAAAGTCATCTCTGTTTGATCAATCGCTGACTTGAGTGTCTAGGATGAAGAATGGACTGAGGAGGAGAAGGCGAACCAAGGATTCAAAGAAGAGGAGTTTGCCTTTTTGTCTGACATGTTAGGACCCAGGGGGATGGCCTTCGACAACGACGACATTCTGGATGACAATGATGATGATGATTTAAAGCAAGATCCGGTTTCCCAGATGGACATGCAAGTAAGTACCAATCAATCTCGAATTTCCGCTCCTGCTGATGGGATAATATTTAAGGGCCATCTAGTGGCATTTCTGAGAGAGTGTGCTTCCCACAACACAAACGGCTTCGCCGCTAATGTTGGGCAGCTGTCCGCAGACGAGATGATGGTAGTGCACCAGGCGGTTGGGCAGATGTAGAGAAAGCCGGTCAAATTGATTATTCTTGTGGAATCCATCAAGATTCAAGACATCGGAAAGTTACTTGCAGGTCACCAGGAAAATGCGATAGACAAGGTAGGCTTTATGGTAATATATAGATACAGCGTCGAAACCGGACAATGCTATGTACTCTAAGAGACCCCAAGCGCTCGAGATTGGGTTTGACGACAAGTTGAAGTTCCACAGAGGGTATCGGTCACTACAGTCATTCATGATCAGTCGACGTGGACTGTCACTTCTATCGTTCGCATGCATGGTACTGTATAAGTGACTGAATCGGAACCAGCCCTGAACCAGCCAGGTGCATGTCTGTGCCACTCGTATCGCAATAATCAGTTTTATGCAAAGTACATGCTTCCTGTGCAGCGGACCGACCGGTCGCCAGTCCACAGTCACCGGAAGTACCGGGGCAACTTTCCGCACTGCGTAGAAGACGAAACCAAACGATTTCCCAAGCAATATAGAGGTTCAGGGCTCGTCGCTGTCATGGGAGTCACTCGCCCGCGGCACCGCCCTGGTGCTCAGCGCGCAGGATGATTACGAAGCCTACATGCTCTGGCTCGACGGGGACTAACTACTTCTAACCTCTGGTGACCTATCGACCCCTTTGCAGGTCTAAATGGGCGCCAGTGGGACCTGCGTGACACCTTGTGGCAAAGGTAAAGCGATTCAACACCAGGTACATACAAATTATACAATTGCAAGACGATACATGAACATTATTATATAGTAATAGGTGTGAAATAATTAAAATATCCAAAGGGTCACAACTTCTATGTATGAAGTGTACGCCGTGGGTAATGAATCAGAAGCCCTCCTTGCCCAAGTCCCATTCTCTGACGGACCCCTTCTTCTTGTACTCGATGTCCATAATGCTCTCGCTCTCACCTTTCCATCTATCATTGATGGCGGCGACGTCAGCCTGTCCCTTCTTGACTTTCTTTGGCGCAATGCCCATCCGCTCCAGCCTCTTCTTTTCCTCCCTATCCTCTCTCCTCGCTCGTATAAGCTCTAGCATCGCGTCCCAGCCCTCGAACTCGGCGCTATCAATCAGGCCTGTCGCAGGAACCTTAGGCAAAGAAGACGTGGATAACAGAGGAGCGACATCTAGCTTCGGGTCGTACGATTCTTCGAAGTACTTATCCATCTTTGAGGGAAGCTGTGGGGATGGGGACCGCGATAGGGACATATCGCTGCTCGGAGAGAGCGAACGAGCAGTGCGCGATGAAGAAGAGCCAGATTGTGGATTGATCTGGTGAGTGGAAGGGGGACATGGTCGGGGTCCTGGACTTGGACTTGCAGTGTGAATTGAGTCTCGATGTGGTTTAGCTTCCTCTTTCTGCTTCCCTTTGGAAGAGCGGGACTTCTTGGTGGGGCGGCCCTGGTCATCTTCCGGAGAGCTGGATAGGTGGTGTTTGGAAGATGATTGAGATTGCTCCTCTTTAATCAGCGTTCCGCACCGCGAGCTGCGTTCCCCGACGCGTTCTCGGGACGCAGAGCGGCTTCGATGACGCCGTCTGCCAGAAGACTCGTCGTCGCGTTCGCTGCGGTGGTGATGGCGGCGGTTGTTAACATCGCCCCGACGACTGTGGCGCGAAGGCGAGCGCCCTTTGTCACCGTCACGAGAGCTCTGTCTTTCATCATCTCGACGCCGCTTATCGCTTCCATGACGGGATCGACGAGGGCTCTCCTCTTTGTTGTCTCGTGGCTCTTTACTACTGCGCCGGGTGTAGTGGCGGCTGCGCTCCTCGTGCCTGCCCGAATTATGCCTTCGGTCTCGAGAAGTCTCCCGCTTTCCATCTTCCTCATCCCGGTCGTCTTCATCCCAACCCCGTAGTTTCCTTTTTCTGTCCGCGGCCCTATCCCATCCATCACGCTCGTTTCTTCTCAAGCTATCTGTGGAGCGCCTTGCACGCTCAGCACCAGCGGCTTCTTCCGCACGCGCTCGGCGTTCCTTCCTAGCTTCCTCTTCTCTTTCTCGCTTTACTTCCTGGGCAGCCAGCGCTTGAGCCCTTAGAATAGTCTTGTTATGATCATCTGTATTTCGGATAATAGAGGACAGGAAACGTTTATTTGTCTTCGGCGCGTTGCTGTCTGACCTACAATTGCAGCTCAGACATCAACCAGGAAATTTAAATAGCAAAGACGTACGTTCCGCTGCTAAGATAAGCACGAATGCCGTCTGTACTGTACCTGTCTCCCTTCTGCCTGGCTTCCTTCAGGATAATTTCGGCAACATGACGGTCGAGATCTTCGTCCTGAACTTCGCTCGAGACAGCGGTGCCCATAGAGGCCCGGACCAGATTTGACACGACAGATGATAAAGAGCTCTTCGACATTACTTCGCCACTTAGATCGGCTGCGTAGGGCCAATAGGGAAGTGACAGTATTCCCAGAAGTGAATGAGGTTTATGAAGAGGTAGCGAACAGTAGACACAGCAAGAGTCGGTGACAGTATTTAGCAATTTGAAGTGGTCTCCCACAGGCATTGCGCGGCGGCGATGCAGCTCATTTCCTTGCACCCTCGTGCCTCGCGGTATCCTATACACCCCACCGCTCGGGTGACGCGTCAAATCCTTGACCCAGCTCGATAATCCCATTCTCATCCACCTCGTACGCTAAGGGGATCGCCGGTTCGTCATTCCAGACAAGGCGCATCATGGCAGATGTTGCCAGTCTGACTGACATTCTCTTGGGATCTACTCCTGCGATATTGCCTTTGGGAATATCCAACGATCCTCTTCTGACCGAATATTTGACGGAACTTCCCAATGCAACCCTTAACGAGCTGCTAGCGACCCCCCAGTCCCTGACGACTCAGGCCCATACTCTGACATCCTCATTAACATCCTTGACCCACACATCCTATCCGACATTCTTATCATTACATGCGACCACAAAAACGTTATCAAAAACGTTAACATCCCTATCTACATCACTTGACGCGCTAATAACCGATTCTCTACCTGCATTGGAGAATGCAGCGAAGGAGTTCAAGGATAAAAGTGGTCCGGAAGTGCTAGAGGAACGAACAAAGGCTCGAGTAGTGCTCGAGCAACACGACAAACTGAGGGACCTGCTAGATGTCCCCGTTCTGATTGATACATGCGTGCGAAATGGGATGTATTCCGAGGCCCTTTCGCTGGCCACTCACGCGAGCACATCTCTTTCGTCATTGTCGCCTTCGATCAAACCCCTGCCCCTTGCAACTTCCCTGAATGCTTCGATTTCTCATTCTCTGCGAACGATGCTATCACTTCTCTTATCAACACTACGCGAGCCGGGCCCTGCACGGAAGCTCCCCGCACTGTGGAAGGCCGTTAATTTCATACGCCGGATGCAGGTGTTAACCGATGAAGAGCTTGCGCTCGCTTTCATCAGTGGGAGGGCCGATTGCCTGACGGTAGCACTGAGCAGTCTCGAGCGGGAGCATGGAGTTGTGGATCTAGGTGGAGAAAGCAAAGACAGGGACGCATTCGACGCAGAAGATGTGGCGCGTTTTCTCAAGAAGTATATCGATACGTGGCGAGAAGGCGTGTACGACATTATCACCCAATATTCTACCATATTCCTTGAACGACCAAGCGGCACATCACATATCGCATCTCCCCCCGTATCGAAGACTGCTCCCGTACCAACAACTCCCCCATCTGCGCTACTATACACGCTTGTCACAACATACGCTTCACACGCATTGACTTCTTTCTTGCTGCCCACCCTTCAACGGCACCTGTCTCAAACTCCAGCTGCACTCCCCTCCCTCTTAACGCAGCTAACCTACTGCGCCACCGCATTTGCTCGCGTTGGCCTCGACTTCCGTGGGCTTTTGGCTGGCCTTTTCGGAGACGCCGTTAAAGAAAACACGAGTCGGGAGATCCGTGATGCAGGCACGAAGTGGGCGAACAATTTTCATTCGGCCAAACGGAAGAAGTCCGCAGACTGGATGATCACCCCGGACCAGATCAAATCTCCGCCCTCTGCAAATATATCTATGCAAGCACCAGCACATATCCCTCCACATGTGTTAGCCGCATATCCACCTTTAGCCGAGTACACAAACATGCTCCTTGTTGCGTTCAATGGTTTACGGCTTCTAGCGCCTGTCGAGATCATGTACGAGCTCGTCTCAGCACTGGATGAGTCATTGGCGAAAAGCGCAGCCGTGTTCTTGGCTTATGTTCGAAGTCTGGACGAAGACATAACTGGGGAAGGCAGTGTGGCAAGAGCAGCAGGGGGCGTATATTTGCGCGTGTTTGTCCCCTTTGTGAGGCGAGCATTGTTCAAGGGGGTGTATGCAGCCGAAAGCGAAGATGTAAGCGAAGAGTCTGCTTTGGGCCAGGCGCTTGCGGAGTGGGAGACTTGGCTTGAAGAAGAAGAGGACGAGGAGGGAGAGGACGAGGAGAGAGAGGACGAGGAGGAAGACGAGGACGAGGAACCTGAAGGAAATGAGGACGAAGACGAAGAACCCGAGGACCCCTGACTTTACATCCATTTGCTCATTGTGGTATGTTGCGCATGCGATATCCATCGCTCCAATGACAAGCGTCTCAAACAAGCCAGCCGATTTCGACGCAATACTTACTCTATATTCATGGGAGCGAAATCAACAATGCGATATGTCTTTGATAGCTCGCAGCTAGTCTCCTAACTTACTCCAACGTGGTTGATTTTGCTCCATGTAGCGTCCATCAACGTTCACCTCAGGCTATATCCAGTGACTGAGTCTTGCTCCCATCATGGTTATCCAGCGGAGCTAGCTATCACTTATTCGGCGTACTAATACGGGAGCTATTCTACTAACAAACTACCATGAATCAATCGATCTCAATATCTGCCACGCACTCGTAAAATTCTTTCACGATGCGCCTTTGCGCATTTATGTTTGTTTCACCTTCTCCCCCCTGTATGTTCCTGACGACGAGGTACTTGCGACCAGTGAGGATGCTCGGAGTGACATCGAAGCCCGCGTCCTTGTCGAGTTCGGAGAAGACGGCCGCAGAACCGGTCACCACAGCGCCAGCTTCCTCTGCAATTACTATGCCAGCGCAGACGTCCCACTCCCTGGAAACCCAATCATGTAAGTGAGGATGATTTAGCTGAAGGCTATTCTTTTACCAGCATCCAATCTCCCTGGTAGCCGTATGTTAAAGGGTACTGAATAGAAGAGATTTGCAAGGTACCCACCAATAAGCGTCCAGGCCACCCTGAGCCACCATCGCAAAATTCAGAGCGGCACTTCCCAAACTTCTCAGGCTGTGCGCCATCTTGCCTCCCACTATCTCAGCTCCGTCAACGGCCAGCCGCTTGAAGCTGTTCCCTTTGCCATCGATTGCCTTTTTGCTTCTATCAGACCCCCATTCCACAGCAAGCAGAGCTTGAGAAAGTGACGCGAGAGGTTTAGGGGCAGCTAATGGCAGCTTCACCGGCTCCTTCGAGTTACGTGTCAGGTATGAGCCCTGTGATTTGATTCCAGTATACTGTCAAAACAATTAGCCTGTGGACCTTCGGGCATCTGAAAATCGGCTTACCAGATGATCGAGGAATGGGTTGTAGATGACGCCTAGAATAGGCCGTTGTTTATAGATGAGGCCCAAAGAAATGCAAACCATAGGGAAGCCGTGCACAAAGTTTGTTGTTCCATCTGCAGACGTTTAGAGAATCATGGTTGTACGTATTGGAGTAATTCACCTATAGGATCTACACAGAAGGTCGGTGCATCTGTCAGTTTAGGTCTTGCACCCGCGGCGTAAGACTCTTCGCCGACACTTGGCGTCAAATTAAATCGCTTTATCACAACGACAATGACTGATAGGCTTACAATTTAAACTCGGGGTACTTTTCCCCAATCTCCTTCTTGACCAACTCCTCCACCTTAACGTCATACTCCGTTACAAGATCAACAGAGTTCTTCTTCTCGTTGATGTCTTGGGCTGGCGCGGACTGGATCGCTTCAGATCCTTCGAGGATCAAGGCTCCGGCCTTCCGCGCCAGCGTAACTGTGAACGATAGAACGTCTTTGAGATCATTGGCCGAAAGCTCGGTGGACATGGCTGTTCGAGATTGAGAGCGGTTATCAAAATAATTCAGATGATATCAGTTTGTCGCAACTGGTGTTTGTATCAGCTGCGACGAACGTTCGCGCCTCGAGAAAAGACGCGATTAATTATATTTTAAATGACACAAGAGATTATTCATTGCTTGCTGCTTTCAAATTGAGGCAATAGAATATTGATTCACCACCGCCACGTGGGAGGGAATACGCGGCCCATTATCCTGACGCGCAAGCTTTGCTCTCAAGCCTTGCACCTATCTGTCCACCCACCTCCACCCCACAAATATGTTTTTGACGCGTTCAGAATATGGCAAGCAGCTCGAGCAGCAAAATGGGACTCGCGATTAATCTGTCTTTACTTATAGATCGAGGTGTAAACACCTTCTCTCCCGAGGGCCGTCTCTTCCAAGGTAAGCCATATCGCTTCGTCCGCGCAAGATCGGGATATGAAAATCTCAAATAGTGGAGTACGCTATCGAAGCTATCAAGGTGCGCTCTGACTTACAAAAAAACTACGCAGTCTCCGACCAGCCGATCTACTAGCTTGGGTCAACTACTGTTGGGATACGTACCCCTGAAGGGGTGGTTTTGGCTGTGGAAAAACGTGTACAGTCCCCACTCCTGGAGTCATCATCGATCGAGAAGATAATGGAGATTGACACGCATCTTGGATGTGCAATGTCGGGTCTCACAGCCGACGCGCGTACCATGATCGACCACGCACGCGTAACCGCCCAGAATCACTCTTTTACATACGACGAGAAGATCAAGGTGGACAGTGTGACGCAGGCTGTTTGCGATTTGGCATTAAGATTTGGAGAGAGTGTTAATGACGAGGAAGCCATGATGAGTCGACCGTTTGGAGTTGCTTTATTGATCGCTGGTGTTGACGAACTTGGTCCACAATTGTAAGATCAAGCCTCCTCGTCTTCGCTTTTGTGGCTGACACGCGTATAGATACCACACGGATCCGTCAGGGACATTCATGAAGTACGATGCGAAGGCGATTGGCTCCGGCTCAGAGGCTGCTCAGAGTGAACTTCAAGACAAATGGCACAAAGTCAGTCATGCCCCAAGTCCGATACATATACATTCCTGACACATGGTGATATCGCAGCAAATGACACTCGCAGAAGCCCAGACGCTTACACTCCGTGTCCTGAAACAAGTAATGGAGGAGAAACTTGACCATCATAATGTGCAGCTCGCCCATGTACGTATTTGGCTGCACCTTATCATTTCTCACCCTTTAATAAGTATTCTGTCCCAAGGTCACGCCAGCGGGAGGCTTCGTGATCCTAGATGACGACAAGCTCAAAGAAGTCATCGCTGCTGTATAACATATATTTTCTTGGCAAGGTCTCTTCGTGGCAAGCTCTTTGAATATTTCAAGTTCAATGTTCTAATAAGTTCATTCGAAATTGAGATGATGCAAGATATCAATACTACCGATGTAAGGCTTACACCACAATGGTGTTTCCTCATTGTATTTGTTTGGCCCCACGAATGTCGAAACTGATGTCGCATGTGATCCATCGCACACCCAGTGTTCATGCTCAGCTCTCGCACTATCTCGAATAATGGAGTGTAAGGGGACATCAAGAAGTGCTAGAATAGCAGCCACGATGGCCCTTAGTGTCAAGGGAAGGGCAAACCGACCGCAAAAGAAAGGGGGCGAAGTGAAGTGACTGCCGCGGTAAACATGCATAATGGCCATGAAGTTTCATCGACCCCCAGCTTCCAGGGAAAGAAGGCTCACAATAGCTTGTAGAATCGCATTCAAGGCAACTAGCCTTAGCTTGAGGGTATCAACAAAGATTACGGTGTATCGCATGATCACCCAATACCCGGTTTCAGGACGAGTCGCGATATGCGGTGAGAGAATTGGGTGGTCTTCTTGATTCGGTAGTGATATCATGGAGAGCGAACGGCACCCGTAAGTAAGCGCAGAATCAGATGAGGTGAGCGAGTCTGCTCTGAATGATTCTATGGCTTGTAACAAAATTCGAGGAAGCCTTTGAGTAGGCAACGAACACGGCCAAATTCTCGGATGCAACGTTCCCAGTATCGATAGCGAAGGCATAGTTGAGGCCAAAGAATTTGAACCTTTGTAGAGCAACTACTGGAGGATGCGCAGTGCGATTTTAGCGGGCATCAATCGCGGGGGTATGGCTCTACATACCACACGCCAGAGTAAAGATTAAGCCGCATCCATTAGCATCAACAGAAAAGGTCCTCCTAGTAGCCGATATGGGATGGCCATTCGCGATGCTTCTGCCGAGGTTGCTAAAGTTTGAGCCGCTTTGAGCCGCTTTGTAGATTTGAAGGTAAACAATGCATCTTGCCGCGCATTTGGAAGAGACCTTCAACTCAGGTTGTGCCCAGTATTGGTGCCACGACTTGCCTCAGTCATAATACGCCGCCCGGGTACGGATAAGTGGGGAGCTTTTGCGTATTTAATGTCCGCTATTGAACACGAGCCAGCCCTGAGACAGCTGGCGAGCGGGTGAGTAGCCGCATCGCTTTTCAAGCAGGCGATGTGCTGGGAGTAGGGTATTAGGAATAGGGTAGGGTTAGCAAAATCCTTGCGGGAGCGGAGCCTGTGTGAATCCCGCGGAAAAAATTAGCATCGGATAATCGTAAAGGTAATCGCTCACATCGACGCATACTTTTAGGCCTGCTGTGTCTCGTGAGAGAGTACAGGGTCCTTGGAGGCTGAAAATGGGTGGTGCAGGCCTCAAGACAACCAAGTTCATTGTCATAAGACCATCCGGGGATACCAGGGCAGAGCCTCGTCTGATCACTCCAAGTTAATCTTGCTAGATGGAAAGGCACCAGGCCAGGGTCGCATAATTTGCCGACAGTCTTCGTGGATGTTGATAATTCTCTTGGACCCAGACTCCAGAGGGGTCGCGGCCAAGATGATTGGGTCCGATTCACAGCGCCGTAGGAACTAACAGAGTATGTCTTGCCACCGTGATCGGGAGAAACGTAATGAAATTGTCCGAAGTGATCTTTGCATCGCCCTTCTCTGTGTATTAAGGCAACGCAAGATATGTCCTGCACGTCGATCAGAAAGACAAGTGATGGAAAATGGCACTAGTGGGCATCATGCCACGTCTACTGTACCCTTGTGAGTTGAGCTCTTAAGGGCTGTGGAAACTAGGCTCCGCCGGTCGGCAGCTCAGGAGTTCGGCATGTGGGCGGGGTATTTTTGAGGGACAGAGCAGCGGGTGGGTGCC
The DNA here is from genome assembly GCA_014898675.1 of Athelia sp. TMB. NCBI lineage: Eukaryota > Fungi > Basidiomycota > Agaricomycetes > Atheliales > Atheliaceae > Athelia > Athelia sp. TMB. The sequence goes on from JACXVL010000181.1 coordinate 76,985, forward strand.
TTCGCCTAAAGGGCCATACCACGAATAAATGTAAAGATTAGTATTCAATCACATCGGTCAATCACAATGTGGCGATCCGATAAAGACTCTGATGACGATCTTCTTGGATACATCACAGCAAGCGAATGAATATGCATGTTGGAGCAGACCAGCGGGAGTTGGAGAGCGATTAGAATGTGACCAGGATAGCACGCTGTGATAGGAAACACGGACGCGGAACGACCAATAGTACTAGTTATCTGGAAACACGAATCAAATTCTCATGTGGATTGGCATTGTAAGAGCCTCCGAACAATCAAAGCTTATGAGAGGCTGATATAGAAAGACTTTGAGCATGTTATCTCGCAAACCATCGAGTCGAACAGGTATAAGCGTACCTGGCAATGCACTCGATTTCAAAAAGCACGTCCTTCGGCAATCTAGCGACTTCGACTGCAGACCGAGCGGGCTTGTGGAAACCGGATGTCATTAATAGCGACAGCGGGCGCGACAGTGCAGAGGCTGACCTTGTGATTCCCAAAAAACTTCCCATAGATCTCATTGACAGTGGCAAAATCGTTCATGTCTTTGATAAAGACCTAAGCCAGCATGAGTGATAGAGTGCCATTGAGCCGATTTGCACGCACTGTAGTTTTCACCACTTTGCCAAGCTCACTTCCTCCAGCCTCGACAACAGCCTTCAAGTTGCTTAGAGCCTGTACTGTTTGCTCTTGGATGCCACCTGGCACGATCTGGGCGCTTTTGGGATCCAGGGGTATACAACCGGATACGAAGAGGAGCCCAGCAGCTTGGATAGCCTGCGTATAAGGTCCAATTGCGGC
>JACXVL010000181.1:106801-121761 GCA_014898675.1 Athelia sp. TMB
GCGTTCAATATATTACACATTATGAACTCTACTTGGCTGCATCTTCTTCGATGTCTACAAGCTCTCGGCCCTCTTCAACCATCTCCCCTTTCTTGCAGCCCACTGCCTTGACGACACCCGATACATCAGTCCTCAGGACCGTCTCGGTCTTCATGCTCTCCAGCACTACAACTGGCTGACCTTTCTCGACTCTATCGCCAACCTGCACCCGTACCTCGACCACCAAGCTGGGCATAGGTGCCTTCAGCGCACCTTTGGCCGCATTAAGGATGTCACCGCCTATAGACAAGAGCCATTTCGGTGAAGGCAGGACCAGCGTAGTCTTACTCCCGTTGTTGAACAAGTGTAGTCGTTCCATAGTATTTGGTGATAAGGATGCTGGAACTGAGGCTGGAGGGAGTTGTGACACGATTGTAGTGTCGTAAGACTGTGAATCCAGTGTGGTACCAATAGTTGTGGATGTAAGCATTTGTGCCGAGACAGAGTTGAAGGATTTGCTGGATGATGATGTCTGAACATCAATATCAAACTTGCCCCCACCAAGGGACTTGACGGTAACGGTAGCAGGCTCGGACGATGCATCATCTTTCTGGAGAGTTATAACCCTCTCGTAAAAGTCGCCTCCAAAGCGACGAGACGGAAGGGATGTCCAAGGGGAGGAGTATTCGCCCGGTTTTGATTCTGGGTGGTCCCGCAAAATGACAAACAATGCTGCCTGTGCGAGCAGCTCGGGAGTAGCTTCGGGAATCGCAGGGAAGAGCTGGTCAAAGTGTTTCTGGAGTTGAAATTCTGTCAGTCCTGCGACAGATAGCTACTCATGAGACTACTTACTGGTATGAAACCTGTTTCCACTTCCCCTTCGATAAAGTTGATATTGCCCGCTAGAGAGCGCAAAAACTCTACATTCGTCGAGACCCCAACGACTTTATACTCCTCCAGCGCCTTACGGAGCACTCTAAGCGCCTCTGTGCGATCCCGACCATGAGCAATGAGCTTTGCGATCATGGGATCATAGAACACGCCAATCTGGGAGCCTTGCGTGAATCCCTGCTCGAGGCGAAGAGATGGTACAATAGGCGTCGACACCTCTCTTGAGGGTACGAGAGGCGAGGCAGCAGGAGCCGAAGCCGCAAATGTTGGCGCAAATACGTGCGTGGGCGCAGGTGTTGACAAGTACAACAGGGGCCCTGAGTCAGGTAGGAAGTTGTTTCTGGGGTTCTCAGCATAAATTCGGGCTTCAAACGCATGACCAATGAGGGGTATAGAGGATTGGGCCAGAGGAAGCGGGTTTCCTGCGGCTACCTGCACCCCAAGGTCAGCCATTAGTTTAAAGATGCAGTCTCTGTCGCACCTCTAGCTGCCACTCCACCAAATCGAGTCCCGTGACCATCTCTGTCACTGGATGCTCTACCTGCAGCCTCGTATTCCTGAGTAATCCTTCAACGTGCGGTTCTGCTTAAATTGAAAAAGAGAACCCTTACATCTCCATGAAGTAAAATTTCTGGGTGTCATTGTCGAAAATGAACTCGACAGTTCCGGCGCCAACGTAGTTGACAGCCTCAGCAGCAGCGATCGCTTTGGCACTCAAATCTGCCCGAAGCTCTGACGACAGACCCGGCGCAGGAGCCTAGCGTGGCGCGTAAGCAAGGTTACAGGCCCATCAATCAAAGCAACATACCTCTTCGATGACCTTCTGATTTCTTCTCTGCACGGAACAGTCTCGCTCCCAGAGGCTGACTACGTCTCCATGGGTGTCTGCAAAGACTTGCACTTCTACGTGCCTCGGATGCACAATGTACTTCTCAATAAGTACTATGTCATTGCCAAATGCTTTCAAGGATTCTCGTTGGGCAGACGCAAGGGCTTCGGCGAATTCGGAGGGTGAGTGAACAGTTCGCATGCCCTTGCCACCACCGCCATGAATGGCCTTGATCAATACGGGGTAGCCTGATGCGACGAAATGTTAGCAATGTAAAGAGGGCTCAGCGTTGAGGCTAGACTGACCTATCTTCTCAGCTTCATTTGCAAGGAACTGAGGGTCTTGATTGTCTCCGTGGTACCCTGGCACACAAGGAACGCTTGCAGCTAAGAAAACATGATCAGCGGCAAGTCATTCGGTCGCTACTGGTGCACTCACCGAGCATGATATTTTTCGATTCACTGAAAATAAGGACATTATCAGACGGGTAAGATGACGATAGTGGGTTTGAAGTTACCTTTTAGACCCCATGCTCACAATAGCGCTTGAGGGAGGCCCGATAAATGTAATGCCCTCGCTTGCCAGTTGCTCTGCAAACTTGGCATTCTCGCTCAGGAATCCATATCTACAAAACAGCATTAAATTTATCCTTTCGCATCGGCAAGAATGATCTTACCCGGGGTGTACTGCCTTGAAAGACGACGCAATATGCACATCAATACCAAACCGCACCATGTGCTTTGGACACACACCTGTGCCCCACTTCTGTGGCAAATGTCAATGATCTTGTCCATACGGAGCTGGATTTCCATGCGTTAGATCGAGTTATGAATAGACAATGCCAGGCACTTACATAGCTCTCCGCAGACGGTGCTGGACCGATACAATACGCCTCATCTGCCTACATATATACTCAGTCCTAACTGTTGAGCTTGAAAGAATAAAACTGACCATTTTGACATGCAACGAGTCTGCATCAACATCGCTATAGACTGCCACCGTCTTGATTCCTAGTTTCTTTGCGGTGCGAATGACCCGGCATGCGATCTCTCCTCTGCAGAATGTGCGTGAGAATCAACATACAAACATTAGAAGAAAGCGCACCTGTTTGCGATCAGAATCTTATCGAAGTGGGCCTTTCTCGGTTGTGATGGGGAAGCTAATGGACGGTGGGTATGTTAGGACGACTACGTGCACACGAGGTAAGGACTGAAGGCTTACCCTCAGTTGCGAACCCACAGGTGCCCTTGAAGGGCCACTGGTGATCAAGCCCGCGCTGTTGGCTGGCAGCGTTGGCTGCAATGACGCGGTCCCTAAGGATTGGAGTTTTTCCCAGCGAGCTGTAAGACCGTGCTGCTACTCGTGTAACCTGAGCAGTGACTGATAGTCGCCGCAAAGAGCGAGCGGCCACCGTTGAACGGTTTGACGAAATCATTGCTTTGTTTCTTCGGGAATTTAGAGGCTGTAGATCTGTGCGCTGTGGTATTGGAGCGTCGACGGTGTGCCAGAGTCTCAGAGGATGTCAACGCTCGGCAACACGGAGCTTGGTACGGAGCTTAACCTCGATGATGTCCTTTAAGCGCCCATGCTGCCCCTGTCCGGCCTTGTCCGATCGCATGATCGCTTTCCTAGTCTTACAACTTCACCTTCCAAGTCTTGAACTTCACCTTCCAAGCCTTCTTACTCACCATCATAGTTACCGTTGAAACCTAGCGCCAGTTAAACTCGTCCACGAATCATCTGCGCATGGAAAAAGAATAATATTATCGTGATTCTTCTAGCCAGAGCATCATCGTGAGTGACCTCAGCAAAGAGCAAAATCGTGGTAGAACTTGATCACTCTTTTGTAGCTATTAAAGATGCATCTAAAAGGTTAGAAAAAAATTTCAAATCGCATTTACTCTATATCAATATTTTAAATTGCACTGAAAATCTGATAGAGCAAGTGAAATCGCCAGTCACTATGCGAGACAACACCGACAGCCTTGCGGGGATACATTCTTCGGTACAGTGCTCCTGATGGTCTGGATGCGGCATTTGAATTTCGACCACGCCGACGTGATGTGATGTTCACATCTCGCGTCTGTGCGTATCTCAGGAATGTAGCTCTGTCAATTCTAACATTGTGGGCAGACGTCACCTGACATTTTGGAAACCAAAGTACCGCCCAAGATTCGGATTGCGCAACTGCCTGGCTCGCTCGCACAGCGACGTGTTCTCTGACAATCTCAATTGACAGGTATTCTGCCTCTCGCTACAAAGAACTTCCGATACACTGCCATTTCCCCCTCCTTCACTAAAACCAAGTCTGCTTCCACCAAATACTGGACATCACCTTGCCACACTACGCCCAGTGGCAGAATATTCATCTCATTAAAATCATGCCCAAGCCGATGTTATATGCACTATCAAGGGCCGAAGGCAATTTTCCTCTATTGGAGACCTTCAGCATTCATCTAGAACGTCCAGAGCGTTACCCGATGTAATAGACACCTTACAGGATGCACTCAAGCTCCGCAATCTCGCCATCGAGTGCTTGAGTTTAGCCAAATTGCGGATTTCATGGACTCAGCTGACCACCTGCGACTTCGGTGGTCATATCCAGCTGATCTCCTCGCCGTAATGCCGAAGCTTTCGCATGTGGGACAGACCTTAATATTCACCACGCCGGTGGGTCGGCGTCATTGAAAAACAGCAACTTGGTCACTGCAATCCCACGGCCCGTTACTTTGGCTGTCGCAGGCATGGATGAAGCAGGATGAAGCACACTACCTCTTTGTTCACATCACCACACCATCACTTGCGGAGATACACATCAACTTGTGGGCAAAGCGTCCACGGAAAGTGGCAAGCACCACGGTGCTCATTGTGCTGCATCACCACTGCCACATTGCCGCTCAAAATATGAGTATCAGCTGCGCTGGAGGCCTTTTCAGCCATACTCCGGGGTTGGTTCATCTTGGGCTCTACGCTACGACAGGGATATATAGGCAATGCTGGGACGACCAGGCGACCCTCATCAGAGTCTGCTACTCAGACTCAACGCGCTGAGTTTGCATGCTGAGCATTCGGATTACCTAGGCGAGACACGCAAGGGTATTCTGCTCAGTCGATGGGTTCCGGTTTTGATGCGCGAACAGCAAGCAGGAGAGATGAGACTCAGGCTCGAAAACTTTACTATGCACGGTACAGGGAAACTCAATGGCAATTATATCAAGAACATTCACTCTCTTTTGGGAGAGTTCAGTGAGGAGGGGCTGAACGTGGTGATTTTGTAATTCATGAGTTCTTATGCTTCACCGCCGCAATCTCATCGGATATTTTCTCAATCTCCTCTCTCATTCACACATTATCATATCTGACGCATCTATTGTAAAAACACCCATATTGTCACCCATGCTTTGATCCCGCCTGCTGCTCATTAGCACGAGATCATAAACATCAGCAGTATTCAGTCAACAGAAGTAAACCGTCCCCGCCCCGAGAACCGAAAAGACCGTCGTCGACCCCGAGGGCTGGCATGCGGCGATCACCCAAACACTGAGATGGCAACGCGTCTCGGGCAGCACCGATCCTAGCACGTCGTATCCAGCTGCGATTGCAAACGTTTGCGACGCGCGCCTGCCCCCATGGCACCGTGGCACACACACCCGTTCTTTGACGTATCGCTCCCCACGCAGGCGCGATCGCCAGCCCCGTCGAGGGCTCTGATAGCCTAAGATATATGCAGCATATGCTGAGCGACTTGGGCCGCACGCGACTCGGATCGTCGATGTTAGGCGTTCCTCCCTAAATCCGAGCGCAATCTCCTGATGCACGCCCGAAGCGCAGTTGCCGCCGCTGGCGTCCCAGATGCCAGATAGAGGCGCCAAGTTGCCGCTCAGCGTCGAGCGAGAATGGAAGAGCGAAAGGCTAGCGGCGGTGAATGCCAGGGCGAGGAGATTAGACGTGCCAATTTGAAATCTTAGAGGTGGTGGCGAGTATTTATTTGTATTTATTCCGGCGTTACAGAACCCCCGCATCCAGTCGTCGAGGTGGAGATATCGCCCGCTATGGCCGAGTCGAGAGCGAGCCTGACGCCACACGGACATACCCGACCCCACAGCGGACAACAATTGAATGGTGTGCAGGGATCTGCAGCTGCCCTTTGAGACGTCACAATATTAATTTTATGAAGCCTGCGGTGAAAAGGAAATGACCTTGGGGCGTCGAGCGCTCAGACTCTCGTAAGGCGTCGACATGCCAGCTCCGCGAGGCGTGAAGAACCCGATCCAGTGCTCTCCACTAGTTGCGCGAGCTGCGCCAAGCAATTTAGTACAAGTCGAGTGAAGAAGTGGACGAAGACGGGGATCTGCGTACCCATGGAACGAGCAATCGACGCTATTGAACCCTTTTGCGGGTTTACCGAGTGCCCGCTTGCAAGATCAACTCGTTGCATTTGGGGCGGGTGAGCGGTAGTGTGATGCCACCCTGGGCCCTTTGTTGCAAGTGAAGATCGAGAGCCAGAATGTTGCGAGGACCAGGGTATGATTGTAGACGATTGTGCGGTTTTTGACCATGCCTCCCTGCACTTATCTTCTCGCTACCGAGATGAATTCTGTAAATATTCCAGAGATGACTTGTGCGAAGTCAAAGGGAGGTGGAGCCCGCCACTGATAGGGACGAACCTCGAGGCCGTCAAGTCGCATCAGAATCTATGTTCTGACGTTATTGCACAAAAGTCGTCTGCGGTTACCTACATAGCCGCCATGCATAGCAGGTTAAAACTCATTGGAGTGTGGCGTCGTGCCGGGCCCTGGAATCGGGATGGCGATGTCCAAGCGATGTCGCCGTGGTTCGCACCGCACGCCGGAATTCGTGCGCCGTTTTGCTACTCGATTACTTTGCACATCGGGTCCGTAGAGGATGATCCTCCGATGACCAGACGATCTAGACAAGGCCAGGCTGAAAGAGGGAGTTGTAGTACGCAGCAAGTAAAGAGGACAAGGGATGCGGGTGCATTCAGGTGGGAAGATAAGGAATCGGGAACACACGTTCCTCTCGCAACCACGTCGGCGCGTGTAAATACATGACGCCCAAGATGACGTTCTACTAGCGACAGTTTTTCCTTTGAAATACGAGAGATCGGTGCTTGGTTTTGACCGTTCATGTCTCGTCGCAGGAAAGTGCTTACAAAAGCTCGACGCGCTTCTGATGGAGGCGGTGGTGCTGCGAGGCACCCACTAGCGCCGTTTCTTTGGGATCTTGCCGCAAACAACGTTGTTGTACCTTGCAGCAATGAGGATACCATTCATGCTCCTCCCTCTGGAATACCATTCCCTTGCGGATTTACGGCTCCCAAACCAATGTCTATTGCGTCTCTCCCGCTCCAGCCTGGGTCCGCTTCTTCGGTTGGCTTCCTAGCGCCCGACGATAACTCCACAAGCCTGGGTCATGGCACCTCCGTATATAACAAAAGCGAGGACCATCTGCTCGCGCAATCGCATCCTCGGAGGCACTCCCTCACCAGCAGGAAGCTCACAAAACGGAGGCCACAAAACATCACATCCCCCCCACCCTCCAGCTACTCGCCAGCCGTCACATCAGGATCGCGGCCGTTATCGTGGTATTCAACCCTTGTGCCAGTAGAGCTCTCTCCCAGGCCGCTGTCTACGTCTGACATTGCCGTCGCAAAGCGGTCATCATCACCGTACGCTCTCGACGACGCACCTTTGCCCGTGGGACCTCCCGTACACGACGGGCCGGCTGCATTGCCCTTCGAGTCCCATCTCCTTGCTCCATCGTACGAGCCCGCCTCCCTCACCAAAGATCGGCGGAAGCACCGGCTCTCGCTCCGAGAATTGGCCGACAGCGAGCGAGACGAAGCGATAAGACTTGACACCGTGCCCCGCGTGCGATCGAGACCCGGACCCGGCACCGCTGTTCTCGTGAGTAACTTTCTGTCCGGTCTTTTATGTAGCCCATTATGGGTCCATGTTGATGATGCCATGTCGCTGATGAATTGTGCCGTTGATGATGATGTAGATACCGGAGATGCATGTGTGGAAGAGACGGCGCAGCATGAGCTTCCTCTGCACCCCATTGTTGGACGACATGCCTGGACTGGCCAGGAAAAATGGTACATTGAGCACGCGCTCGAGCACGGAGGCGTTGTCTTCCCTTGCCCTGAATGGCGTTGTACCTCGTATGCCGAGTTTGCCTCCGCACCCAGATAAGCCTCCAGCGGTGGAAGCAATCGCTTCGAGCGAATCAGAAACCACCCCCGGTCCAAAATCTATCCTGAAAGCAAAGTCATTCTCCCAACCACCCCTCTCGCGAAACCCTACGACCGCCTCGGGAGCCTCGGCGTCCAGCTCATCCACCCTGGTCCCGCCTCCTAGCCCTGCTGTGACACGGCAGCGATCGTCTCGAGCCGCATCGTCGCACTCGCACTCGCACTCTGCGGAGCTAAAGCGCGGCTGGTCCTTTGCCATGGCAATGTCAGACGAGGGCGTCACGGACGAGGTCCTCGTCGCGGAGCTCGAGCGGCTCCGCCGCACGCGCGCCAAGCCCAGCGAGGGCGACGAGGACGACTTCGTGTGGATGGCCGGCAAGCGCGGCCGCACAGGCGAGCCCGTCGGCTCGGTCTGCTCCGGGCTCAGCGACGAGGACGCGGACTCGCCGCTGCACTCCATCGACTCGACGCACACGCTCGTCGACCCGTACATGCCCGCCTCCGCCGCGGCCGCGCCGGAGCGGTGCGCGAGCCCGGTGTCGGACGCGGAGGAGGAGGCGCTGTGGCACACCGCGCGCCGCGCGCTGCTGTGCTGCCGCGAGATCGTGCGCACGGAGCGGCGGTACCAGGCGGAGCTCGCCGCGCTGCTGCGCGGGCGCACGACCACGCCGCCCCCGCCGCTGATGAAGCAGTACGTCCCCGCGCTGCTGCGCGCGTCGCAGCGGCTGCTGAAGGGCCTCGCGGAGGACCCGTCGGCGTGGGGCGTCGCGACCGCGTTCGTCGCGTGCGAGGAGGAGGTGGAGGAGGGGATGGTCGCGTGGGCAGGGGTTGTGGGCGAGTTCTTCGCGGCGGGCGAGAGCGGTAGGGTGAAGGCGGAGAAGAGCAGGGAGAAGAACAGGGAGCTCAGCATGGCGAAGCTGGAGGGTGTCGAGGAGAAGCTGAGCCGGTCGGGCACTTGGCGGAATCGCTCGCTGAGCTTCCTGAACCGCACTCCCACCCGCACATCCGGGCCTCGGCCCCCGCTGCCCCCAATGCCTCCTCCACCAGTCCTGGTGGCCCGCGCAACCGCGCAGGACAAAGAGAGGCGCGGAAAGCTGCGAAAGAGCAGGGTCTTAGACTCGAGTCTTCTGGAGGACATTGAGCAGGGAGTGGAAATGCGGAGCCCGGCCGCCTCCCCAGCCAGAAAGGAGAAGCAGTATACCGTCCGCGACCTGGCCATCCAGCCAACACAGCGTGTCATGCGATATGTGATGCTGTACCGAGGTCAGTGCCTCCCTTTTATAACTAACCACTGCTTTCTGACCCTTTCGCAGATCTTCTTGCGCATACACCCGCATCCTCTCCCTCCTATGCTCTCGTCGAGGCCGCCCTCAAATCCGCCCAGCGCATGGCGCTCAAATGCGACCGCGCACAAAATAACGCAGCATTCTTGCCGCACAGCAAGCTCTCTGTCCCGATGCCCATGCACTCTGCATCGCTGCAGAGCACGCCCGAGGGCAACTCAAAACCCTGGCCGACGATTGAGAGGCCCAAGACCATGCTCGGTCGATTCATGTCGTCCTCGCATGCGCGCTTTTCGGGTACCCTCTTCTGATCTCTGACCAGTCAGACTCTTTCATTCATTGTTCTATTAGCATATACCCTCCACCCACCTTGTATTCTGTTATGCAATACCCTCAGCCACTCATTGTTGTTTGTCTCACTCCGCACCCCCATTTAATTTTTTGTAACATCTAGTTATTCATAGGCTCGTACAGCAGCTGATGCTTTAGACTGAGAATATAATGTGCGCATGATCTATCAGAATCTATCCCTGAGGTCCGCCGATTACATTGCTATAGGTCTCAGTTCAAACCGTAGGTAGCGAGGCGTGGAGCAAGACTCTGCCTAGCGGTTTATGGGGTACAGTAGGGTTGAGATGCATATCTCCATTGTTAAGGTTTACACGATGCAGCTACCTTCGAGCTTATTAGAAGACGCGTTTGGTTGCCCAGAAAACTGACTGCTCACTTGAACATACAATCATCCCACGAATCGCATCGCGTCGGCGTTGATGTAGTATTTGGCGACCTCCCCCGACTTGGTCGGCGGCGCGGTGGGATCGACGACGAGCATGAACGTCTGCGAAAAGACGCGAGATTGACCATCAACCGATCTCTGGGGTGTGGCTGCAGGGTTGCCTGCCGGGCCCAGGCCGTGCAGAACATTTCCAGATACAGTCACTAGCAGGGACGGGGGCTGAGTGCCTGGGTTATCGCGGTCAGGGATCTGCGCGCGTAGCAGCCGAGGCAGACGCACCGGGGATGGGGTGGCAGTCAAAGCTCTGCACTTCATGCTTCGTGGCCGGCATGCCTTTCATGAGCTCTTTGACTCCGTCAGATCCTTGGTATGGATTCCCGTTCCATGTGAGCGACGAGGTGGGGCGGTAGAATTTTGGGAGGTCGTCTATGCGTGTGGCAGAGTCGTACGCCGAGTAGTATAGACGCGTGAAGTGGTCTGCTGCTCGTGCTGAGAGCTCGATGCTTGGCAAATCGTCAGGGAGATGCAGAAGTTCATAGAGGCATTGCGCTCACTCAGTGCTGGTCAGAGGCGAGGGACCGGTGGTGGTCGCCATTGCTGAACAGACGCTCGTCGATCTACGCGGCCTCAGTCAAGGAACCTGGATCTCTTTGGAACGAGACCCCTGAACACACCTCCTCCACCAATCATCATGTCTGCTCGCCAACTTCGCGTCTTCAGTCTAAATTGCTGGTCAGCTTGCTCTGTAAAGCTTGAAAGTGGAATTATTGATATCTGGGCCCTAGGGGACTCAAGTTCGTCTCGAAACACCGGAACGAGCGCATTGCAGCAATCGCCTCCTACCTTGCCAAATCACCTTATGATATCGTCGCTTTGCAAGAGCTCTGGGTATTCGCAGACTATCAGAAAGTTCGCGAGAGTGTAATCGAGATTTTGCCATACTCGAAGTTCTTCTACAGGTGTGTCTTCCGCCAGATACCCGCCGCACATCTGCTCAACGTGTTTGCAGCGGGGCATTAGGCGCCGGCCTTGTCATATTCTCTCGCTTCCCCATTATCGAGACAAGCGTACACCCATATTCACTCAATGGTGCGCCCATGGATGTCATAGCCGGGGACTGGTTTGTGGGCAAGGCGGCCGCGAGCATAGTCATTGCACATCCTCTCCTCGGCGAAGTCCAGATTTTCAATACCCACGTGAGTGGTGGCATTGTGCTCGAGAAGAACCATCCTATTGACATGGCTGCTTTTTAATAGCTCTTTGCCAAAGGCGGCGAAGATGGTCCCGAGCACAATCGTGCCCACCGCCTCGTCAATGCCTGGGAATTCTCCAAGCTGGCGAAGCAGGCAGCCGATATGGGCCGGTATGTCATCGCAGTGAGTCGAGAGTCATGCATGCCATGTTAGCCTCTCTGACAAAATCTTAGCTCGGAGACTTCAACAGCGTTCCCACTACGTTGCCTATGGCCATCATTCGCGAGCACGCAGGCCTGTCGGACGCATGGGTCGTCTCCCACCCCAACCCCTCGGACATCTCGGTCGACATGACTTCCTCGCAAGATATGATCCAACACTTCGGGGTCACGGCTGACTCACCAATGAACTCTTACTCGGCCGGAAAGCCCTTGGACCCTCACGCCCGCAAGTTCCTCGGCAAGAGGCTCGATTATGTGTTCTACCGCCATCCCAGCAGGCCTAAAGCCACTCAGAACAACACACTGACATGCAGCAGCACAAAAGTCGCATTAACAGGAATGGTTCCGGGTCACACCTTCTCCTACTCGGACCACTTTGGCCTTGAAGCCATCCTCGACATCCTCCCCTCGTCTGAGCCAATATCCAATACCCAATCTCAACTCACTCTAACATCGATAGACACCATGACCCAAGCACTGACGGCCTGCCATAGATTCTCCCGGCATCGGTCTAATCGCGAACTCGTTGTTTTCGGGCTGTGTATCCTCCTTCTCCTTGGCCTTATACCTGCGTCAGCTTTCATTCATACCTGGGCCAGTCCCGTATTGTCGCTTTTCACCATTATCATTGCGTGGTATGCAACGACCATGCTCTACGAAGGATTCCTATATGGACGATGGGAACTGAATGCATTGATGAACGTCATTGAGGAGCTAGAAATTCACCGGAATCGTTTAGAAGGGCAAGATACAGGCAGTTGGTGCAGTTACACCCTGCTGCATACATAGGATAAAGTCGAATCTATCACTATATATCACATTGCTAATTACAATCTTGGATAGATATTAGACCACACGGGATGTCATTTACTTAGGCATGTCCAGCGTGTACGGTAATTTAGACTTAAATATGAAATACTGGCGTCTTACCACTTTCCTCTGCGACAATGGCGAGTCTGTAAATTTGACTGTCGAGATCATGAACTCTTTATCAGCCCACCGTCCTGGGCACTACTTTTTGGCTCTGGCTGACAACTGGCTGAGCTCAATGTTTGCGATCAGTATCCTTGCTGTCATGGGCTCAATCAGCCTTCCAAGGGCTGACGTTCGAGGTGAGGTGGCAACAGGTGGCAACCCAAGGGCAGTTGAGGCCGCATTCCCGATGCCAGCACTCGCGTCAGCGCTTTGACGTTGATTGATGTCAAAACAGTGTCAATCTCGGTCAGCATGCAATCACAAATTCACAATCCATAGCAATGTATTAATTTTTCTGGTCAGCCGTTGTAAGCAGGGGCCTTTTACAATCAGCACATCCTACCGAGAATAGATCTGCAGCGAGTGCAGTGCAGACCTGTACAGATGGCGGAGTGATTGGGCGTATCTAGGTAATCTATAAAGACTGGGAGGAGGCGGGCATTCAAACAAACTTATCCTGCTCACCTCGGCCCTTTCACTACAACTTCCATCTCTAATAATATTTACAAACCTCAGGAGTAATATGTCTGCCTCGTTCATGTTATCTATTAAGGTACACACCGGATTACATGTTCAAATCATGTGGTCATGCTCTGAGTACTAATCCCTGCCCCCATATGCATGACAGGCTCGCCGTACATATTATGATCTCACCAATGCATCTACCATCTCCGACACCCAAATCAGAGCAATAGTTGAGACTGCAGTGACCCACGTCCCATCACCATTCAATGTACAGTCATCCCGCGCGGTTATCGTCACTGGCGCATCACACCGTAAGCTCTGGAAGCTCGTGAGGAAGGAGTTTATCAAGAGCCTCGGCGAGACGGCCCCAGGTATCCAGCACCAGTGCAAGTCCCAGGTAGAAATGGAGCGCTAACTGCAAGCCTCCTAGCGGAATTATTGAAGCGCAGCGAGGCCAAGATTGCAGGGTGTGCGGCTAGCTATGGGACTGTTCTCTTTTTCGAGGATTCCGCGCCGCTTGACGCGCTCGCGAAGCAGATCCCCCCGTGAGTGCCCCACGTTCTCGACACCCTGTTCGAAATTTATGCGTACTTGCTTCAAGGCTGGCACCCCACTTCCCAGTGTGGTCCGCGAACGCAGCTGGAATGCTTCAGTTCGCAGTGTGGGCCGCGCTTGAGGCAGAGGGTCTCGGCGCGAGTCTCCAGCACCACGCTGCGCGGTCGCCCGAGATTGCGGCGGGCATACGGAGCGCCTTCGCGCTTCCGGAAGCGTGGAAGAGCACGGGGCTGATGCCGTTTGGCGTGCCTGTGGGCCCGTCGGGGCACCCGGGGCGAGGGAAGACGTTCAAGCCAATCGAGGAAAGGGTGGAGGTGTTCCATCAGGCCTTTGAAACTGAGCCGTCTGGTTAGATAACAGGTTATGGTTTTGCTGCCCGCATCATAGTGTATCGCTGCGCCGGGGCCATGATATCATATCAAGCTGGGACGATTTCGCTGATCTGGAGGATGGGACAGGTGCGTTGAAATAGGCTTTTTGGCATTTGCGTTTCTACGGAAGCAAATTAGAATGTAAAGGAATCAGTGTATTCCTTGATAGATGGCATTGGAGCCTCGAGGACCCGAAGAGAATTGCATGTTCCAGTGGGACAACTATAGACTTGCAATCCAGAATTGGCTACAGACAATTGAAGAAATAAAGCGGAACCAAAGTATTGAGATAGCTCCTGAGTCAGTTGCTCCCGCGTCCATGTGGCGTGTCCAAGTTTGGGGAAAACGCTGGCCCATTCGTTAAAATCTCGTCGACATCAACGACAGTTGTTCCTGATGCCAAATGCAAGCTCGCGTATACGTAGTCTTGCCCAGCAGCCGGCACCGCACAATCGGATATATCGAGGTCCGGAGCCATCGAACATTTTCATACAAGGATAGAGCGAGATGGAGCGCTGACAGTTGTACGTGCATGTGCTCCGAGTCCTCCGAGACTGCTTTGTCCTGGACCGCCTTCAGCAGCCAGCTTCCGCACATCCGAGTCCCATGATACCGCAGTGACGGTGACGGATCCACGGAGGCATAATCGGTCGTGCCTGGTCAATGATAATGACAGTGTTGTCCAAAGCGCGCTATGATTTCATCAAGCGTAATCTTTCCCTCGACATCACCGCCTCAGCAGGAAGTTCTACGATGGTGAGGGGGACACAATGAGCGGGTCCAACTCTGGTGAGCGCATAGTTGCAATACAGACAAAGCACGTCAGGCCCGAGGTTTACTGATCAATACCTTGTTCCCCGATAGAGATATCGATGCCCCAGTCGATGCCAGTTGTCCAAGACGAGAACGCACAATAGACAAACGTCAGAACACAGACTCATACCACGAGCCCGGCAGATTACGCGGATTCGCACAGATCTACTTTTGGTGAGTGTGCGCCCACATACACACACTTTTGGCAAAGTGTGTGTCCGCAATCAAACGCTTTGTGCAATCCTCAATTAAAATAGAGGTCGTCTCTCTCTGTTCCTCTCCCTCTACCATCCTTTCAGATAGTCTGCCAGTTCTCTGTTCAGCATTATCGTGGTGCCACCAGAGGCCGCCACTGTCGGTGACCATACACTACCACCAGCTGCGTCTCGTGCTGGTGCAGTCTGTTTTGCCATCCTAGCCCATCTAGTCGGTTTT
>JACXVL010000182.1:0-47072 GCA_014898675.1 Athelia sp. TMB
TGCCTCCAGATTTGCCACATCTGCATTGTATAGCTGACGTGGATGTTACCAAGCTCCGCGACGCCATTCTAGCCCAAGTCAAGGCTGGCCCTCAGGAGATTGATATGGTGCATTGGTTTGGCCGTACGGCTCTCGAGCTCATTGGTCAGAGTGGCATCGGTTGGTGCTCGTATTGCCTATTCCTATCGCATATCTAGCTGAATATATCAATGTTGATAGGATATAGTTTCGACAATCTTGACGAAGGGCCTCCACACCCGTACAGCCTCGCCGTAAAATCCTTGGTGTGCGTAAATACCGCTGTCTGAACACGCGACTGACTCACGGCGCTACATCATGCAGCCCAACAGTCACCCGCTTGCAGGCCTTTTTACCTCTGCTGCCGTACGTCTCCGAGTTAGGGACTCCTGCGTTCCGCCGGGCGCTCGTTGAGCGGATACCCTCTGAGGACGTGCAGAACGTTCGAAGAATCGTTGATATGATGGAAGAGGTGTCGCGCGATATTGTGCATTCTAAACAAAGGAACAATGGTGACGCCTCTGGGCAAGTTGGGGCCGGAAAGGATATCATGAGCATTTTACGTGCGTGATCACTCAAACACCCAAAATCTGGCCAGGGAGGCGACTTTAATACTCTTCCACAGTCAGGGCGAACAGGGAAGCTGTACAGGAGGACCGTCTCACCGATTCAGAAGTTATTGCACAAGTGACGTGAGCGAATCTTGACAAACCGCGTTATGGTTTATCTGAGACTGATATCACAATGTTGCAGAACATTGGTTTTCGCCGCCACTGATACGACGTCTTCAGCCCTTGCGCGCATTTTTCATTTGCTAGCCCAGCATCCGGATGTGCAGCACCGACTCCGCGATGAAGTCTGTGAAGCGCGAAAGCGTGAAGGGAACTTGTATTACAAGCAACTTGACGGTCTCCATTATCTCAATGCGGTTATTCGAGAGACTATGAGACTGTAAGTCTTCATCGTCCAAATATTGTGCTGACTGCCACTGAACGACATCGCATCAGTTATGCTCCTGTGCCTTTCACCGACCGAGTGTAAGCCGCATTGTTTGATGCTCCGAGTCTGAGTCTTTGACTCAGCGATCTGCAGCGCAAGGAAAGATACAGTGCTTCCCCTCTCGCGGCCGATTATCGGACTCGATGGCACCAGCATTCACGAGATTTCCGTATCAAAGGGATCGACAGTCACCGTTGCGATAATGCGCGCAAATTCGGACCCTGAGGTTTGGGGAGACGATGCACATGAATGGAAGCCTGAGCGCTGGCTCGCTCCACTTCCTGACACCGTGTCAACAGCCCGCTTCCCTGGCGTGTATTCAAACTTGTCAGTTGCGTTTCGTCCCACACATACACATTTGTCACTGATGTATCACACCAGGATGACCTTCCTGGGTGGTAGCAGAGCCTGCATGTGATTAATTTTCTAGCGCCCTGAACTCAATTCTGTGTCGAGCGTGGCTGACATGGTGGTTGTCGCAGTGGCTTCAAGTTTTCTCAACTGGAGATGAGTGAGCTAAGCTGCACCCTTCATGAACTCTATTGTGCTGACCTTTTTACTCGTAGAAGTGGTCATTTCTGTTTTACTAGAGTCCTTCGCACTCTCGCTGTCAGACAAAGATATCACTTGGAATATAGGTAGGAGGGATTCACCCTTTTCGGCGATGCTCAGCGAGTTCTGACCCTTCTTTCCTTAGGAGGTATAGTCACGCCTTCCGTAATGGGTGATTCCAAGCCTCGTATGCCTTTAATGATATCCAAGATATGAGAGATATGGCGCAGTGAGAGGAGTATCAAGTTCGCATGTGTGTACAAATGAGAGACTTAATCAAGTCCTTTAACCTTTTTGTCCGCATTCCATGATGACAGTCAGCCTTATTAGTCTCGCTTGCCATTGGGGCTATACCCCGTATAATCGCATGCTATCTTGTTAATATCCTAGACGTGTTGCAAGCACACGTCAAAAAGTGAATCAAGCGGCACTGATTTATCTCCTGAGGATTTTGAAACTAACCATGACCGGCGATTGGGGGAAAGAAGATACATTGCAAGACAGGGCAACTAAGGCGGCGCTGAACCGTTACATATCCTTTTGCAGAATTTTTCATGGCACGATCATGAAAAGATCAGCAAAGAGCGCAAAAGGTTTGGTGTGCTTTAGACATATGAACCCAAGTGACTGGGCAGTGATCTTATCCAGGATTTGTGGACCGAATGGAAAAAGCGGCGGAACCAAGGCTGAGGGACTAATAGAGTCTAAAATGGCCTTGTTATTCCAGACATCGAAGCATATTCTGGCGGCAAGAACCCCAAGTACAAGTTATTAGCGGGTTGAGTGATGTAGAAGATATGTAGATCAATGAGTGTCCCGACTGAGGGCAAAAGCAAAACGAATTCGAAATGATCGACAAGGTAACGGATTTTCTTACAAGGTCCGTGCTGCACTTGCAGTGCGCACTTGTGGTTGACTTGCGATTTGCTTCCAGTGCTATTTATCTACCACTAAACCCATCTATAGCTATTCATATGCATTGACACGTCTTGATTAGGCTAGATCCACTGGCTGGCTAGGTGAACCGCTATTGGACAACTACCCCATCTTCCTTTTGCCGAGCACGTAACAGCTCACCGGGACGTCAAACAGCCCCGACCCGCACAACAGTCTGCTATCACCAGAGCACTCCCCACACATCCAGGCAAACAGGTTCTTCAGTGATTGCGTCCGGACTCGGGAGCGCTTACAATGACTCAGGTCGAGTCATCCAGGATGTTGGCGTCCCATAAATAGGAGATTGCTCAGGCGAAGGAACTCAGACAGTTCACAGTTTCCACTGGCATTTGGCATCCATAACAGCACGACTTTTTCTTGTCCTTGAGCATTGGAGTACCTAGTGTACTACGGGCATATCTGCCCTCGCCTCGGTGAGCTTGCTTCACTGCTTATGTAGTACCGGACTGATATCAAATATCCCACAGATCTGGGACACTGACTTCTAGCCGCGAAAGGTCCGTTTCTATTTGGGCTTTCAGATACAGTATGACACCCCACTTCGTCTGTCCAGATTGCGGCGTTGACGGCATCGAAAAGAACCACCATCATATCGACTTCTCCCCCGTCCATAGCTATCTCGGTAACAATCTTCCTCCCAGCACTCATGAACAGCTAGAGAAGGCCCAGCGCGCACTGGAACAGCTCCAAAATCACATAATCGTAGTGGACGAGGTTCTCTCCCGGGGTACCTTTACCTGCAATTGCCCGCAGGCGAGGCGCAGCGCGCTGCAGGACTATGCAAATGCTCACAGGGCTTTCATCTCTCCACTGCGCCGGCTCCCATCCGAGCTGCTTGGGGAGATTTTTCACTGGGTGGTGTGCCTCCCCCCGCCGTTCGGCTACCCTGCACGGCGCGCGTCGCTCCTGGGCCCAGCACCACTCCTTCTAGAGCGCGTATGCAGACACTGGCGTGAAGTCGCTCGCGCTTCTCCAGCACTTTGGTCATATATCGAAGTGGGTCTCGAAGATGGGAATGAGGAGCATGATTTGGCCTTCACGTCGAACTTCTTGGCTCGTTCCGCCGCACATCCATTGTCCATTGTATTGGGGAAGGGCTATAAAGTACCCGACCCAGAGCATCCAGCACTGGCTCTCCTGGTCGCAAAGTGCGAGCGATGGCAGACATTGGACCTCCGCGTGCCGTTCTCAACGATCAGAGCGCTCGCTAGTAGAGTAAAAGGGAAGCTGTCAATGCTACGCAGTCTAGAAATATCCCGCGGGGATCAATTCAGAGGTAATGACTACACGATACCCATCGATACATTCGCTGTGGCCCCTCTGCTTAGGCACTTCGACGCAGGGACGCGCCTGCGACACGATCCAGTTGGCAGTCTCGTTGCCACCAGGACCATTATTCTCCCATGGAATGGCTTGACTAGCCTCGAGTTCAGCATCCGCGAACGTGAAGCTATTGATGTCTGGACCGTTCTACAAGGTTGCACAAGGTTGATGAAGTTGAAGTGTTACATTGGGAGTAACGTGGAAGGACAATGGGAGAGTCATAACAAACCCATCCTCGATGGGAGGCTACTCCCTAGCATCGAACTCCCTCGCCTTCGCTCGCTAGAACTGGCACTTTCTGAGTCACACTTCATCTTTATGACTCTCACCCTGCCTGTTTTGGACGAGTTGCTTCTCAAAATAAACCGACCCATCTCATCACACGATTCCCCCCTCGATATGAACGACAAGAAACTCTGGCACATTCGGTCTGGTTTTGACGCATCAATGTTACGGTCTAGATGCATTCTCTCTGAACTACAGCTGACGTTCAATGATGGCACTTCATTCGGAGCCCAGGGCCTGGTAGGCTGCCTAACCAAGTTACCCTCGTTGACTCGGTTCACTGTTTGCGGAAACTTCATCACAATATTATTGTCCATGTTGACATTGGATGACCCAAACACACCACTCACCCCTCGGTTGAGGACCCTTGGCATCACAGCGCTTACAGAAGCTCTCCCAAGGGCGAGGTTGACTTCAAATCAAACGGACATGCTCCACAGCTTCATCTTGTCGATTGATGAAGAGGAGCTGGCGACAGTTCCATTTGCGCATCTTTTGTACCTGAAGAATGTTCTTAAACCGAGAGTCAGCGCTATGGCTCGGGCGAGGAATGTTTCTGCCGCAGTTCCATGGAGGAACATACCGTTCAATTGAGTGCAGATGTAGATACGAATCTTGTAGACTTGCGTAAATTACATAGACCGTCTAGTCTACATTGTAAGTGAAATCAAACTATGTATATATGCACTGAGATGCAATAGAGTAAAAGATGGAATCTTCATCTACCGTGTCAAAGCCACTCAGCAATGGCTTGCAATGTTAGTGACCTCTCGGGCTCATGCCACTCCATACAAATGTAGTCATGGACCGCGTCGGGGGCTTCATACAGCGTAACCTGCTCTTCACCCAGGTCCCTCGTCATCCTTTCCTTGAGCGTCATGATCATGTCATACAACCGCTCTGCTCCACCGACATTGATAAACGTCTTCGGGAACCCCTTGAAGCTCGCGGCAGCTGCGCCTGGCGCCAGAGATGCAGGCGAGATGTACACGTTATTCATCGCTGCGCCCATCCCGTGTGGGCCGACGTAGGCGTGACGACTCCATATCCCGCGCATTGAATTCAAGCTGCCCAGATAGTCCATCGTGAGCATGTCCAGAGACTTCGTAGGCCCGTCGTGTGAGAAGCCCAGGTCGGTCCATGGGGAGAGGAGGATCATCCCGCCAGGGGGTGCGGGCAACCCAGGGTGCCCGACGTGCTCGACCAGGTAGCGTGTAAGCGCCAGCGCGAGGTTGCCGCCGGCAGAGTCGCCCTCGATGATGATGTCTGATGGGGAAAAGCCTACTGTATGGACGAGATAGATGTAACCCGCGAGTGCGTCGATGATAGCGGTAGGGAAGGGGCCGCTTTCGGCGTACGGGGTAGTGGAAGAGAGGCGGTATTCAATGGAGAAGGCGCGTTGGATGGGTTTACAGTACTGCAAGATGCCACGCGGTATGTTTGCTGGGATGTCGGCCGAACTGGAAGATGGCGGCGGCGTGAGGACTCGGTCGACGACTGTGGAAGGTACAACTTACTGCGCGCTGAGTGATGTATATGCACCGCCGTGCAAGCAGTAAACGACCTTCTCCCCGGGGACTGGCTTTTGGTTAATGGGAATGTCAGCGCCTGCTTTGTCGATCCAGTAACCGGGTAGACGGCAACCCTCGACTTTCGCCACGGAGGCCCATGTCGCGATAGATCCAGTAATAAGTTTTTCACTTGCGGGTTCAACCCACACTGCTTTGACACCGGGACCATCGCGAATAGCAAGGTGGTTTGGAGTCTTCATGAGAGGCCCTGTTCTGCAATAATGTCAGGAGACGATCGAACGTGAACTGGACACTACGTACCGCGCTTGCACATACAGCAAATGCCTAATTGCACTCATCTGCGTCCATGTTCAGACTCAGTGTGCTCGACTGGCACGGGGGCATTACGCACCAGCACAGATCGCTTGAATGTCCATGATTTTCGAGGCCGCCCAGACTGAGGGAGAGACGTGACAACC
Source organism: Athelia sp. TMB (assembly GCA_014898675.1). Lineage (NCBI taxonomy): Eukaryota > Fungi > Basidiomycota > Agaricomycetes > Atheliales > Atheliaceae > Athelia > Athelia sp. TMB. The sequence continues at coordinate 6,125 of JACXVL010000182.1, forward strand.
CAGTACGGCAGGCGTACGAACAGGGTGCTTAAGACTTGGTAAAGGACTAGAAAGAAGTCAGACGGAGATAGATACAAGAGAATTTTCAAATCAAAGACGCACGAAAAATGGATTTCGTTGGTTGGTGTCGGTATGCAAACACTTCACTCATTGCTGAGGCAAGAGGAACAGAATTCTCCTGGACCCTGGTTGTGAAGAAAGGAGGTCTTGCGAGGTTGCCGTGAGCCGGATGCAAAGTGTTTTGCTCATGATTATTGATCGTGCCTGTCGAGTAAGCGGAAGCAGAAAGTCGTATGCGCACTATTCTTGTGACCTCTTCATAAGGGATTCTGCTTGACTTTGAAGGCAGTCCTTGTGCGCCAGGATAGTAGGTGACAGAAAGGTGGTATTGAGGATAGAACACCAACCAGAAGCTTTGTGCAAAAAAGACAGCGATTCAGAGCCTTCCAATTGACAGGGTAGTTGGCATCTTCTAGCCATAATGCGCAACTCCTACGCTCTTCAAGAATGACTCGCCATAAGCGACTTCAAAGAGCTTTTGCATCTGCAGCGGTAAAGTAGGATTTGTAGATTACAATGCACCCGAGAGTTGCAGGGAAGTGAGGATACACGGCGAGTTTTCGAATCACACACAAGGGATAAATGGCCGTCTTCACTCTCTGTAGGACCGACTTTAGGAGACTACACAAGGAATGCAAAGAGCTCGTCGGGCCTGACTAACCAAGCTGTGTATGGTGATCCAAGATTCGGGAAAGATGTGCTAGGAGGTGGATGTTTCGAGGTAGGAGATATTAGGAGACAGTTCCTTCAGTTAGGTGAATTGAAATTCACAGCGGTCGACTCGGAATGGATATTTGAGTGATACCTTTACATACAACCTCATTCACGCACAATCTGAGAAAAGTGGGGTTCTATTAATTCAGTAAATCCAATATACGTCCATGCCCTCGACATTGGTGACGTCGTGGGGGAATGTCGATGGTATACATTCCTGCCATTTGCATCATCGTCCAGCCATAGCTTTCTTCGTCGCCGCCAAGATCTTGTCAACTTCCGCAATCTTCGCGTCTGTCAGTTTTTGGAACTGAGAAATATCACGAAATGTCAGCATGACAGCCAAGCGAAGAAGGCAGGGGCGAACACACCTCTTCAAGCTCGATGGAATGCTTCTCGTACTTTCCCTTTTTTGTGCTGGCTCCCTGCGCCTTCCTGAGCTGCATGCGGGTATCTTCTGCCAGCCGCTGGGCTGTGGTGGCCAGAGCTGTACGTGCTTCTACTGTCGGTCTTGATAAAATTTATGATTAACATCCTATAATAAGGACCGCAGCGGAAAGTAGACGCACTTGGGTATGGGAATCTTGATCGTGCGGCTATCCTGTCGCTGTGGTGCAATGCCCGGTAGCTTCGCGTCGTATAGCGCTTTCTCAACATGCTTCATTGACTACTGCCTCATGGTCAGCGCACGAGCGTGCACACCCGCAGGCTACTCACATTTTCCTCAAACACGGTCACAATGAGAGTCGACCCCTCCCGCACACCGACAGTTGCGACATCCTCCAGCCTGAATGGCGCCCCTTCCAAAGTGACCCGCACAGGCGCAAGCAAGGCGGGCGTTACGCGACCGCTTGCGCGCGTCTCGAGCTGCGCGACCTCCTTCGCGTACCATGCCACCGCTGCAGTCATCTTTTGCTCTGCCTTGCCGTATTCCTCGATTGCAGCAGGGTCAGTGAGCTTTTGCTGCGAGCCGGGGACGAGGGTGGCTGTGGATTTAGCTTTTCCTTTGTCCTTGGATTTGGAGGCGTATGTTCGATGGGAAGTTATGCTGGAGGTCGCGAGAAGAGGCAACCGCGTGCGAGACGAAGAGACGAGACGTGGGAGAATAAAGCGAGTGCTCGTGAGGACGGGGCGCAAGAGAGACATGGTGTTTTCAGAGAGATATTGGGCCCGCAACAAAAGCTGCAATATGAGGGCAAGCAAATGGGTGATGCAGGTGAAAGTTTGCTGGAGAGACGAGTGCAAGACTCGGTGGAAGTACGTGTGCCGTTTCAGGCCACTACGCTTCTGTTTCAGGCAATCATTGCAATATATGGTGAATCGATACATGCCTTTTCTTGCTGACGCGCTGGCGAAAGATGAGCAAACTCTCACATTGCAAAACACATTTTTCAGAATGTGAGACGTAAAGCGGCAGTGTATTTATAATTTGATATGATATCCACGAGGTAGATGGTAATCACAATCCAATAGGTTGTTGAACACAAATACATAGGCATCATCGATAAGCGTAGAAAAAGCCCCAACCATTCTCGTGCAACTAGTGTTAAATCAATGTTCGCAGTGTGCATGTTCCAATCCCGCTTGAGAATCATTATGAGGAGAGCCCGCTATGTTGAAAGCGCACTCACCACATTGCTACTGTGCTGCACCTTCTCCTTGCGTTAACGTTGAATCATCCGCTTCTGCATTGGTTGAACTCGTTTGCATTATTCCACTAGCTCGCCCATAACACACTCCCGAGCTGCTGCAAAGCGGCAGCGCGGTCACAAGCACCATAGGCGTAGTCAACGCACCATGCAAAAGCATGGCCATTGCAGAATACATCGCCTGGGCTGGACGCGAGCACCACGGGCACACAGAGTTCCAACGCCGAAGCACCTCCTCGTCGTGCGCGTTGGTGAGGATACTGAGGTATCGTGACGCCTCCTGTGGGGGCTCGGGTACGCAGTATGCAGTTGGTATCGCCTCGATGAAGCGCACGACTGCGCCGTCGCCTGTGAGCAGATAATCAAGGTGAAATTTGGTCAGGTTTGCGCCTGGTGCAAGAGCAGCGCCCGAGCCTAGCACGATTGAGCTCGGTGCGGATGCAGATTGCGTGTCTGAGGTGAACTCGGCGAGCTCGTATTTGGCGCGCACAGCTCGCAAGCGTTTTTCCGCTAAAGCCCAATCTGCATGGGTGCTCTTGATATGCTCCTGGATCTTGGTTATGCCGATCTCGAGTCCGTGACTGCGTTGTACTGCGAGTATAGCATCGACGAGTTCTTGCTCGGTAGGCGAGGTTGCACCTGGCGCGATGGACATGATAGAAGTCAAGAAAAAGTGATCGCCCTTCGGATGCAGTGGTCCACGCGTTTCTTCTCCTCGACCCTCCACAAACTTCACACTCAATAAGTGTGCATCAGCTCTAGCCAAGTAGACCTTCCAACGAGAGAATTCCAGGACTAGCCCGACTCTTGTTGTATAGAACTCAACCCCATTTCTTCTCTCGAGTACGCAGAGGGACAGGCCAGTCGAAGGAGCCAATAATCTGCCACCACTTACTCAGTAGGACTGTCGACCCAACGCGGAAGCAGGTAGCGAGGGCTGTTTCGAACAGGCTAGTGAAATGAAGTCCGCAAGCATGTCTTCACCAATCATTATGTACGGTCATCCCACACTGGTGCCCATAATAGTATTGAAACAGCACTTATGGTACATCAGAAACCGGCCCGCTACGCCCCACTTTACCCTGTGATCGCCCGCTGAGTTCAGCAACGTTTATACCAACGCTCTCCATCTCCCAGGCACCTGAATCAAAAGACATTCCAGGTCTGGTACTTGTTGATGCACCCGCTTCAAATTCGGGGTGGTCTCGCCGCTGCTCCCGAAAGATGCGCGGGTTCGGGGCGAATCGCAATTCCGTCAATTTGGACTTATCATTCACGGTCCCGTTTGGGTCTGCGAGTGCTCGTAGGTTGAGCAACATCCGTGACGCCTGTGGTCATGGAAGAATGTTCAACGAGATAGTCGGCGAATGAAATGGAGAGAATAATTACGGCGATGCATCCTGCGGTGTTGACCGGCGTAACCATCAATGAGGACAAGAATGGAGGTCCGTACTCAAAAACGAAGAGGTTCGTGATCAACAACGCTGTCGCATTGGTTAGACAGCAGCTGAAAGATGGAGACAAAAAGCTTACCAAATATTACCGCGAAATAGATCGTGGAATCTCTTGCCTGACAGGGAAGCCCTCAGATTTCATCCCATAGATTCTCAAAAAGAACTTACGAGCAAGATCAAAGTCGGCGGGACACTGCGTCGATCCTTCCACCATGTCATGAGCCTGACTATAATCAACCCGAAGAACAAGCCTATGGCAGGCAGCCATTAGCTTGGTCCCTCTAACTCGAATCTGGCAGACATACTTTCGACTAATACAGGCGCAATCCTACGATGAGAGTCAACATCAGTGTGTATGACCTGATATTGAAAAGACTAAGCCTTACCAATAGCCTGCTATTATGCCTGGTACACTCGCCGCATAACAGCCTGGCATCACTGCAAAGTCCTCGACAACTTGGGAGGACAATCAGCAATTAAATGATAGTTCTTTGAGATGGTAAGGCGGCACTCACCCGTCACGGTGTCGGCGACATAATCCGTTATCGTCAGTGCTACGAGCGATGAAATGCCACCTGTGATGTGCTGTTTAGCCTCAAGCGGCACATGTGGCGGTAATCGACGAACCAAAATAGAAGAATAATGCGATAAAGCGTATATATCTCTTTGGCCGATCTGTTGCCTGGCTTCCATTGGAACCCTTGACACTCGCAAATGACACACGTACATATCGCCCATACACGAAGAAGCAGAATCCATTCGACGACGGCCGTGGTCACCGTGATCGTGCTGGGTGTTGGCTTTCAGTTTGGTTAGTCAACATCAAGCAAGATCAAGACGTACCATACTAGCCAGCGCAAATAGAATTGACAACTGGCATAGCCCAATAAATACGACAAATCGATGCAACTTCAACCGGAAGTCGACTTACAACTGAATAGATAATAGATAAGCACTTATGAGGCTCGTACGTGCGAGGAATGAAATTCACCGGTATTGATTCATGATTCCTCGAGGACGCTAGAGACCATCAGCTGAAAACTTCAGCAAGATTTCCAAAGACAGAAGACTGACATATACTGTTGAAACTTTTGCGAAATGTTAATTATTTACTAAGCATATTCGCGAAGAGGCAGACAACGCACATGATCATAGCTTCTATAAAGTACCGGTTTGCGAAGAATAGCAGGCGCGCGGTTGACCAGCGCTCTCTATTTCGGAGTTCAAGAGCTCATTCCTCAACAGCCGAAGCCCGAGAAAATTTGAACTCACGGCTGTATCCACATCCTCTCCACCTGAATTAATCAGCACAGAGGTGGAATTAATACGTAGATACTAACCTCTTGCCCGAACGTGATAAGGTGCTCATACACGAGGCACGCCATACACGCCGCTATGTCCGTCCGTTTCTGTTAAACCTGCCAGTCCAATTAACATCACATAGGCGCACTCACCCGCTACCCAGTCCACAATATACGCTTCCTGTGCCAAAACATCGAACGCACCATTCGAAGCGTCGCGAGTGATCAGCATCGTGCTGCAAGCTCATGAACTTCTTGAGCCCTGAAAAGCCGTCGCGGGTGAGGGTCGATCCGGGATGCCGAGGTGGTTGAGTCTATTGGCGCCCAGCAGCGCGCCGAAGGAGGGCGGATAATGAATGGGGAGGGCAGCAAGGTGCTGGCGGCCGACTTATAAGTAACCCTTGGCCTGCATCTGCCTGCATATGGCATCACTACCGCCCCTGGCCGTAATAGTAAGTACTGTAGAAACAGATAACAGAGATCCGCGGCTCTTAATCGAGATGTTCCTGTCAACGTGAAAAAAGCCAAATCGAGCGGTGTCCAGTGATATCAGGTAATCACCATCTCAATTTCACAGAAGTGATCGAGGCAGGCTCTGGCAGGCTGTGGGAAGTAGATATCAGAGTTCATAGCAGTGCAAACCGTCAATGGCCGTAGGCGCAGTTGACTTGCAGGCCAAGCTCGAGAGTCATCTCTGGCCAATTACCGACCCTCTCCGACACTGAGTTGGAATTTATTTTCTCCGGCTATATCACACGACGTCTGCGCCGCGTCAGTACAGGCGCTTACAACAGCTAGGGACCAAAATTTTCAGGGACAATTTGCAGGCATTTGTGAGCAATAAGTACGTGCCTATTTTTATCGTGATGATTGTAACATGTATTTCCAATTCGACAGGCACATTTGGTCACTCGAGATTGTGGACCTGGGGTTGCCGTGGTTTTTCTTGCCGGGAACAAACAAATGGCATTACTGAAAGGAGTAGTTAGATGTACAGACGGGGAATGTACAGCTATCGCAGTCTTGCGATAGCTGTCCCCCGGGTCACGGGTGCCCGGTCACCCGCCTAAGTATTTCGGCTATGCCACTTGTTTGTTCTAGCGAAAAATGAATACGGCAACGGTATGTAGGCCTTGTATACCACACCAATCTAGAAATAGCAAGTAATGCTTCGCCGAGCAAGAAGCAGGGACACATGTTCACACATGCGGGCATACAAGGGTATTCGGGGATCAACAAATGAGTTCCAGTATGATATCTATATGAGACACGAAGCTTATCGCGTCTTCTTGAAATCCCAAGTTGGGCTTCACTGGGACATCAGGGCCTTGGTGTGATCGCGATATCGTTGACACTTGAGTAACTTGACATAGGCAGATTCAGAGCATTGACATCTGTCATTGGTATCACGTCTATTTTCAAGAGTGACCGCCGCTATGTCGCGGACAAGTACGAGAAATTTAATAGTAAGAAAGCGATTTAGACTGCAAGAGGGCACTTAAGAGGTGGTGGTGGACCTGACCGGACGATGGCGTTGGGATGCCGAGAGACGCCGAGGCTATCCGGGTGTATCCGAACCTGGTTTGAGCGCCCCGTGAATTTCTCAGCTTGCTCTTGACCTTCCTTGAAGTTGATGCAATTGATCTGGTGGTGCTCACTAGAACGAGAAGAACTGAATGCCTATGCAGATATATGCTAGGTTAGGCAGTCCCAACTACTGGTAAATGCCCCAGAACGGGAACCATTGAACCATTGCTGGTTGCTGGTACGTCTCTCGCTCGTAATGCGGTGTGTTGCGGCAAATGTACTTGCCTGCTGGTTCTACTAGTATATACTTACACGTGTCCAGTCAAACTGGAACCTTCTTTACTAACTGCGCTTACAGCTGCGGAGATGAAGCCCTTTCGCTGTGCGATGTCTCGGCCATACACGCTCCGTGCTTGGTCTTGTTTCGTGTGCATCATGATGTTGCTCTATTGGACGGGTTCGAATCTTCTGGAGCCTTGAAACCTGGATATTTCTTCTAGACGTCTTGCTCTTGGATGGCTAAAGCTGCTATTCTCACACATGATCTCTGCGCTCCCTTTGAGCATTGTAGCATGATGCCAACGGCGGCAGCCACAATCTCTTGGCGTACCTAATTTCTTGTTGACCTGCTCGTATGCTTCACGTTCTGTGAGAGGACTGGCCGTTTGTCTTCGCATACCGGACTGAAGCAATATCGATATTCTCGTCCCTTCATGATAGGCTTGGCTCTCATAGTCGCTACGCCTTTGGGACTCTTACCTAATTGAGGGCTTGCGGTGAAAATTGGGAGGCAAAATATGCTTCGGTAGGAGGCTGACCGAGCTGAGCTATCATTGTTTCGTGTTGCGCTTCGAAGCAAAGTGATTAGACAAGACGCGAGCATCACGAAGCAAGAATTCGCCCAGAATTCGCTTGGAAAGCATGGATCGTATGGTACAGATCGAGCACTGCTTGAGCCATGCTTCCTCTGATCATTCAGGACACTGGACTGTTTGTTTCAATTCCCATGCGCTCCCTTGTCGGTTCGATATGTTTGGCATACCTTTGATATTTCCAGTGCGAATCACTGCGATGTATAGCACAGGCGTGCAGTCACGTGGAGAGGATCGCCACCACGGTGGCAACAATATTCCATTCTGAAATCCAGGCCTATTCCATTCGATCGTTGATCGTTTGGAGCCCTTGTTTGCCAATGCTTGGGGCGCGTTGTTTGTTGACGCTTGGGACGCGTCTGCGCTTGTATAAGTACCGCCGCCCTCGCTCTCTTCCCTCATCCTTTCGCTCCACCACCAGGGCGAACTTCTCAATCCCTCTCATTCCTCACAAATACTTCTCTCACTCTCCACTCTCCAAAGCTCTCAGCTACCAAAGCCAAATGGTTCACAATCGCCCACCTAGCGATGCTTTCCTCAAGGTTCTCAAGATGCTTTTGCCCCGTATCATAGATCTTTTGCCTCCGCCATCCCCGCCGCCGCCGCTCAAGTCACCATGGGCATATGTACCTCCGCCGCCGCCGCCCCCACCAACTCCTACCACCCACATGGTTTTGCTGCTGCCGCCGGCGGTCTTGTCGAACGAATGGAACAACCACCCCAACGTCTTGCGGGCCGGAGGCACAGCCGCCGTACTTCTCGGTGCTTATCTGGGACATCGTGCCTATCGACGATATCGGTCGTCCTCCTGCAAGCAGATCAAGCATACCGACGATCCCGCCGGCACATTCTTTCAATCCTACTACCACATCTCGAGAAGACTTCGCCGAAACATCGTCGAACCTACTGTCAAGTTCCGTTGCCGCCTCTCTGCTCACTCTCGCCGCCTCTGCAAGTTCTACCTGATCGATCCTCTCTTTGAAGCCAACCTTCCCCCCATCTGCATTCCGTGGTTCCTCGCATCTATCGCACAACCTGCCTACGAGAACAGAGATGTGCCGGAGGCTTGGTGGGATACGATCTGCTCGCAGCTGGTCCAAATTGACGAGTTGGGGCTGCCCAAGATGGGGTGGGATTTCGGCTACACGATCTGGTCGCAGCTGGCCCGAATTGACGAGCTGAGGTTGCCCGAGATGGAGTGGGATTCCGACTTGATCAAGGTACGTTTGCTGCGCGTGTAATATACATTGCAATGTCTGACCTCTTGCATCCCAGACATTCTCACTCTGTGCTGCCGTCCCCGTCTCCTTGTGCCTGCTTTCCGTGATTATCACTGCAATCTCGTGGTGCCTTTCTCTCTTGACGGCTCGAGCACCGGTCCTCAAGAGCGCTGCATGTATCTCACCTGAGGACAAGATACTCTACGCCGACGATGACATCACGGCGGGCCACTTTGTCGCCTATGACATGCCAGTCGCTTTCATCTACGAGCCTGTGGTCAAGAAGCGCCGCGACGAATCTTCATCTGGTGATGAGACGCTGGTCGCCGAAGACGACACCCCACTAGCAGCTGATGACAAGCCTCCTGCCTTCGAAGACAACATTCCAGCAGGCCATTTCATCGCTGATGATACCTCAGTCTCCTTCGCCTACGAGGTGATCGTCAAGCCCGCTCGAGTGCACTCTCCTTCAATCAAAGCAGACAGTGTCCCCCAAGTCGTCAAAGATGTCATCCTCACCCCCTCGGCAACAGAAGCGGAAGTCATCAAGTCAACGGAAGTCATCAAGTCAACGGAAGTCATCAAGTCAGCGGAAGTCATCAAACCAGCGGAAGTCATCAAGTCAGCCAAAGTCGCCACCGCTCCCTCGGTCTGCACTGTCCCTCTGGTGAACGCGATCGCCCAAGACCTTGTCCACACTCGTCCTGCCTCAGCCATCGCAGATCTGGCTGCCGTGAACGTCAAAGTCTCAGTGCGCCTTCCTTCGTCGGCTCCCAAAGACAACACTGCGAGCTCCAAGTCAACCACTGTCGATAAAGCCCACACCCCTGCACCGAGCGACATGATGACCGCAGCAGAGTACAAGGCGAACCCTCGTTATACGCGCACCAAGGCCTCGTTCACCAAGATCATCCAATACGTCGAGGAGAACGCGCGAAACGGCAAAGGACGCTGCCTCTTCTTCCCACTCATCAAGGACACCGGGATCAAGGCCACTCTGCCGCACTTCATCGGCAACGACGGCCGCCTCCGCTCGGTCAGCCTCTCCGGTAACGAATGGTATCGATCGGAGGACGCGACGTACCCGTACGCCGTCCACGAGAAGTGAGAGCGCAGCTTCTCCCCACGTCTCCGACTCGCTCGAGGATCATTCAAGTCCACTCGCGCCCGCCCGCCGGGGCGCCCCCACCAGCCACTGCACATGAGATAGGCGTAGCGTCCGACTATTCTCGTGCACATCTGAATCGCCGCAGCTCCGATTCATTCACAGATGTGCACCCACCCAGGTGCAGCAGCGCTCGTAGGGGCAATCCGATGGCGCCGGTGCGCGCAGAACGCTCTTGATACTTCTATAGCGATAGTAGACTCACGAACAATGTGACGCATATATATACTCTACATACATAAGATTCCCCTGTATTTCATCATGGCCATACTGCATATACGGCTTATATCTTTTATATCTTATCATAAAACGCATACATACGGCTTGCTTATATCTCACATACCAAATCTTGATACATACGACTTCATTATATCTTAGCACTCGCGCATTTACACACATATAGTTCGACAAATACTGTACCTTACTATCGAGAACTCAGAATCTATCAAAATTTCGATCCCTTACTGTGCTTCAGACCAATGCTCAGCTTCAAGCTGGTCATAGAATCAACCAGAGTCTATTGAGGGCCTCCCTGTGAGGCGATATTAACTATAGGAGGGTCACATATCGTCGCCAAATATGATTGAAGATGTTGTTTCTCTCGAGGAAACGAAATTGATCGCAAGTGGGTGGGTGGGAGCTGACAGGAAGTTAGTTTCCAGAATGTGAAGTACCAGACAAGGTGCCTACCTCGATAAACAAGGGTTGGCTTAGTGAATGAATCACCTCGTTCGTCCGGAAACAAGCGAGCATCGTCGAGAATTGGATTACTGGTAACACTGGGAAACGAATGGCAGGACAAAAGGTATTGGCATCGTCCGTCGCAGTGGACCAGTTCGAAGCTCCATGCTTGAGTGTGTCGTTGTATGCGATAGCTGAGACAGGTTGGCAGTCTTTGCATCAAGAGAGTTTTGAGCATATCATCAGGCTTCTCTGTTGTGTCGAGTAATTTGCCTGAAAACAACATCCTATCAGCGTGGCTTGAGATGAATGATAACGAGTGACACGGACCGTTGAACGCGATCTGGTCGCGTCAAGTACGCATCGGCGAATGTTTTTAGAGCCTTTAAGTACGACTTTGGGATGCGAGTTCTTCATCTAAATAGCAGGACCGATCTCGAGGGTGCGGAGGTACGTCGCGGCCTGTGTATTTCGCGTCAATGCTCATTGATGAGGACGTTATCCGGTACTTTCAGTAGACGTCTGACGCTGTGCTCAAAAAAAAGCGTAGGGAGATGATGTTTATGGCCCATGGCTTGAAGTTCTATCTGATAAACGGTTCAAAAGGACATGGGAATATGAAATCAAGTCTAGGGTCGCGAAATCGGCGCATCGCTCATTCGCTTGTCGAAGCTTTCGCCGGCTGGCTTTGCGTCCAATCAGCTGACTATGATGATCTGAGTAGTAAGCTCGAGGGCGGGCGGAGCTTGACATGGGGGTAGAGAGCATCGGGTCGTATGCGCCTAAGCGCCCAAGCCCTGCTTCTTCGATGGAAACCTCACCTGACGCCCTCGCCCAAAATGACTACCCAGCTGTTGTGCGCGCTGCAAAAGACATTACATTCGGCAGCATCGCCGGCATGATTTCCAAGGTCTTCGAGCACCCGTTTGACCTCACAAAAGTCCGTCTACAATCGCAAGTGCTTGACTCGACCGCACGCTTCAGTGGGCCCATGGACTGTTTGCGGCAGACACTGAAGAAGGAGGGTGTGAAGGGGCTTTATCGGGTATGTGCAACATCTCCGCTCTGGTGATATATTGGCACTGCTGAGGAAAGATTGATGTGGTAGGGTTTGCCCGCGCCGATAGTAGGCGCGATGGCGGAGAACGCGTCGCTGTTCTTGAGCTACAGCGAGCTACAGAACTTGATACGGTGGACAAACGCTCAGCCACTGTCTGTGCCACTATCTATGCCCCAGCTAGCTCTGGCGGGTGCTGGCGCAGGCGCCATCACCAGCTTTCTCCTGTACGTTTGCCGTCATTATACTTCATTTCCTTTCTACATTCCCATATTCCCTTACATGCGCACCATGTGCTACATTTCAAGGCGCTTCAGGCTACCTATGAAACTCTCCATTCTCTTTCCTCCAGTCAATTCTTCCCTGGCTTGTACTAATCTATGTCGTTGCACAGGACTCCAATAGAACTCGTGAAATGCAAGATGCAGGTCCAGATGCTCGTCACTGGACCTGCACCATCTCTTCCTGGCGCCCCCACCACACCTCTTCCAGGTCCACTCGCAGTCCTAAAAACCATCGTGCGTGAGACCGGCGTGCGCGGGCTCTGGCTCGGCCATCTCGGCACCCTCATTCGTGAAGCAGGTGGCTGTGCCGCGTGGTTCTCCTCGAAGGAATACGTTGCTGGCCACCTTCTCGCTCGGCGGGGAAGTGGAGGCGCGGGGCAGGGGCGCGATTTGGTCGCATGGGAATCGGCGCTGGCGGGAGCATGTGCAGGCGCGGCCTACAATGTGTCTTTCTTCCCTGCCGATACGATAAAGTCAACAATGCAGACCGAGGGGGAGCTGCGCCCTTCCGCTCCTGGGGCGCCGAAAGCGACGTTTTTGAGCACGGGTATGAATCTGTGGCGGAAGCAAGGGATCAGGGGGCTGTATGCGGGGATGGGCGTCACCGCGGCGAGAAGTATACCGAGCAGTGCGATTATCTTTTTGATTTATGATGGACTGAACCAGCATTTTGCATAGGCTGCGGGGCGCTCAGCTAGAGACATTTTCCCACAAAGACTTGTATAGACGTCATACTGTAACAGCACAATACTAAAAACACCGACAATGCTTCAACGCTGACCGACATGTGCGCCACCTGAATCATCCAACTAGACCTTGCGGGGCCGAGCAGGTAACACACCTTGCTCCGCAGGCCAAGCTCCTTCATGAAGCCGAAGCAGCTTGATCATTTCTGGTGCGGCACGGGGGAACTGAGTTCCATCCTTATGACCCGGGTAAGGGCTTCCTATGTATGATATTGATATGGTGTTTGACATTTGAGCTTTCCAGTGGCGGGTACTGGTGCTATGCTCATTCAGTTCGATAGAAACGAGAACATGCTGAGATTCAATATCGCTGTGACAATATGTGCTTGACGCCATAGCACTGCATTCCTCCAATTCGCAATTGAGCACTGTCAGGAAATCATGTTCTGCTCGGTGATATAGTTTCTCATTTCTCTTTCTGATTAGGTTGCTCATTGTGTATCCAGCTTTTGTGAATTGACCGCTCCGAAAGCGGGACGCTATGCCGCATGTTTCTGGGAACGGACCACCAAGGTACTGACAGGATGATGAAATTTTATTTCTTTGAGTTTTTCGTTCTTCCAAAAAAGAAATCTCACGCATCATAGCCTGGGTCTCCGTGGGCTCACTCGGATAGAGAGGCCACAGCAACCAGCAGCAGTCACGTCTCGCAATTTTTGCATGTCGAAATCTTCAGCAATGCTTCTTTAAATTTCTACTCCTCCATTCGAGTACGAAGGGTTCGCGTATCTACAACGTGGCGTCGGTTTTGAAAATTTGTCATCTTCATTGGATGAGGCTAAACAAACAAGAGACCAACTGCGTCTACGTCCTACGCGATCGAAATTTCCAGAAAGTATGTACGTACCACAGGTATGTTGAATGCCGTTATCCAGCACCAGCATTAACACGCTGACAGTATGCATGGAATATCCACAGAACAACAACGCGCTCCTGATGAGGTGACCGTCGGAGTCCGGCCTTGTTAATGTGCCTACTCCGTTTAATCCGTGAATTGCATTCTCCACTCCGGCCGTACTATGGACACGTGTACTCGAGTACAGTGGTGTATAGTCCGTCGCACTTAACAGTTAATTGTCTCATCGATACCGACTAACCAAGCAATATATTGACTTTCTTGTTCTGCAGGTTGCTGTCCTCAATATCCGCTGAGATTACATCAGCCGCCCTGCAATATGCTCTGCTTTTGGAGACGAAATGTTCGATTCATGTCATGCCATAAAAACTAACATTGCAAGCTTTAACGGCCGAGAGAATGCAGCTCATGATGTTACGACGCTGAGCTTCATACATATCTAATCCGAAAGGGCACATATGTGCATAACTAGGCATCTGCAGCATGGATTCAACGGACATACAAGAGTCCATACGCGCCCATACTCCCAAAAATTACCTTAGCACACTGGGAGCTTCAAAAGCTTTACGCCACAGGTGCCTGGCAGACATTCAACAGGCCTCGGCTCTCCTCGGCTTCGCACTGCTTCGTACCTGTCCCCATTCAATTCCCCTGCCGAGGCTGCAGGTGGCTGTACTAGTCTGCGGAAGCTCCTCGGTTGAGCTCAGATTGGAAATCCCTTTTACATGCCGAACCTGCCGATCCCAACTTTGTTCCTAACAGTTGGTAAAAGTATATCATTCAAAGGCATGCGTCGATGCGTCCAGACAGCCAGTCAGCGCCGAAGTTTCATGGCAGTGACAATGTCGCTTGCCGATTTTTTGCTTGCCGTATTGACGTGTTGTGGCTGAAGGGTCGTTGCTCTGAACAGGACGATGCTTTGAAGTCGCCTGCCAAGGCGCGCCTCATGTTCATTCAAGGTCTCAGCAATTCCCACCACATTCGCAAAGCGGGGGGATACTGTTTGTGCCGCTGTTCATTGCTGTAGCACTTGGCCCCGGCCACGTATGGCAGCCATGACGGCCTCCCGAGTCCAGACGGGCGGGCACCGAATGCTTATTCCACGCACAAGCTGAGTGCCCAAGACGGTTCGGCGCTTTTTTCCTGCTCACCGCCGGTACCGGAGAGGCATGGTGCCGGCGTCGGTCAATGTCTGTCAATGTCCATGTCCATGCGCGTGTGGCGTCAACACCTGTCGTCTCTGTCACCCCTCTTCAAATTCCGACCAACCTCGGCCAGTGACTATTAGCGATGTACACAAGTGCATATAGCCATTGATATACTGTTTAGCAGAATCCGAGTCCCCACTTGTCCATCCTGTCTCTATTACCCTGTCAGATACACAGCACTGCGGCCCCAAGTCCGAAAAGCAGCATCACAGATGTGCCTTGAAAATCAACGTCCAACAATAAAACCGCCGTTGAAGGTAGCATCCCAAAGCGTCCTCCCTTTCACTCTGCCTCTTCCGGCCGTCCCCTTGTCCATAGCGTCGTCCGCGTCAGCCAACATCAGCCTACATATATCTGGCATGCCGCCTCCCATCCAAAACAGATCAGTCTTATTGTCTTCTCCCCCACCAGACAAAGAGTCAGCCTCTTCGTCATCATTGCCATCAGCTAAACTCGATTCACTCTCGATCACTTGACAATGTACTCGAAGACTCTCGTCGCTCTCACTTTGGCCTGCAGTGAGTGCCCATTTGAGCCGTCATTATCTCGATACAATGCTGACTATTTCCCAGTGTCCATCTTTGCGATGGGTGCACCTATTGCCGTTGAGGTGCGCGAGCCTGAAGTCGAGGCCCGCATCTGCAGGATGGACTGCAAGTAAACTGGTAAGCATTCATCGCAATCTGCAGGATCGCTCGTTGGCTTACTAACTCTATTAACAGCTCCATCCCTCGCATTCCTAAATGCTCATTGGTCTTTCTACCTGCGGATAATAATAACATACCAGTAAGCCGCATCGCACTCTTGCCGGAGAATGCATGCTCATAGTCGTTCCCACCAGCCTCGAATCTCGCCAGCATCTTTATCCACCTTTTGATTCTGCTCGCGCTTCGCACACGCAGCACAATCACCCTCCACTCGTTTATCCTTATTCGTTCTTCACTTCATTCTGGCCTTCGATTCACTATCCGGTGCTAGATCTATCCGCTTTCTCGCCCTGTGTTCTCGGTTGTGTAGCTACATATAGTCTGGGAATTTGTATCAATTAGCTCTCTCGCCTCAAATATGATCTGATATAGAATCTCTCGATTTAACTGGCTGAACGTTGAGGTAGAGGGAACTGTCACTGCCAGCCTCTCCACAGGTGCAACCTATTAATGCACCGCCACATATGCATCTCTCCTGTGGTCATTTACAATGTTACACACATGAGTGCTGAGTAGCGCCATCTGAATGATGGTTTGGAAGAATATGTTTGACATGTTATATAGTTTTTTACTATTTTAATTTGGTATTCCGTATGTGAATTCGCCAACTCCTTGGCCTTCGTCTGTCCTCCTAAGTTCGTCTATGTTTGTGGCTCGAGGCGGGCGTGAGCGAGAGCCTCCGGATATGGTGCCCCATGCGTTCGGTGAGGCTAGGAGTGGTCGCGGCACTGCGCTTGCGAGGTCGCCTCGGCTTGTCCGCTTTCTCCTCGTCGTCCCCGATAAAGATGATTTGCGCGAGCAAGATGATGTTCATGATTCGCGAGATTGGGTTGGCGCTTGTGAGGGGTGCGAGGGGGCTTTGCTCGGAAGGTGGGGTGTTTAGATGGCCTTCTGTAGCGAATTCCGGGTGCCTTTTATGTGTGCCCGACAGCAAGAGGGGGTGGCACCCCCGACATGCCCGACGGGCGGTCGTCATCCATGATGTCGGTGATGCGCCTCCCGCTCCCGATGCGCATGGAGGAGAGCCAAACTGCGATTTTGACGGTCATTCCGGTGGGCCGGCGGTGACTGAGAGCTTATGAGGGCATGATGTCGTAGGAGGTGACTTAGGGGGAGAGGGGGGTATGACATGAGTATGATCGAAATATCTTAACAGGGTCAATGAGCAGGGTGCATGTTCCTCAAATCTTCGGCATGCGGATTTCTATCTTCAGAACACGAGACGAGAAGCGATAAAAAGTTGTTCTTTGTGATGGAGTGTTTGAATTTACGCAGCAGCCTGAAAGTGAATACCGAGCTCTAAAACTCCTATTAACGCACTGCCACAGGTTTCGAACCAACCTCATTACCTTTCGAAACCAGGCAGCAGTGGGCAGGCTGGAGGGACTTCACGCCTGATATCAATACTAGGATTAAGATTAGGGAATATATTGTGTATTTGTGGGTATGCAAATATGTATAGCGCCATTCTCTCCGTCGCGCCTCCTCATATATGATACCGACCCCTATGTCTGCGCTTGCACTCGGGCTCGGGGACGGGCTTCCCGGTGACGCGCGCCTTCACTTGCTGCGCGCGGCTGAGCTGGCGCGGCGCCCCGCGCCGACAGCGCTCACATGCGCACGGCATCGCCGCCTGGATCGCCTTGCTCTCCCGGACGCGGTCGTCGATGTAGTAGATGAGCCACATGATGGGGTTGAACTCGTGGTCGTGGTTGATGGAGTAGCGGATTGAGGTGCGGACGGTCACCTTGGGCGGCGTGGTGGGCTTGCGGGCGGTGGAGGTGTGTGCAGACATGGTTGGGTGGTGGGATGCGATGCCTTTTCGTCGAGTCGGCCCGCCTTTTATGTGCTTTCGGGAGGCGGGAGGGGGGCAGACGTCACTATGACGGATTGCGAGCGCGTGCGTAACTTCCCGAGTAGAGGCGCGCTCCCGAGCGGCATGACGAATCCAGGTAAGATAGGTTAGGCGCGCATAGCTATAGGTCGATATGCGCCATGTAAGTCGTAAGATTGGTGGAACATGCTGCAAGCAGGGACGTTCATAGGGCACATTCACCATCGATGCACCAACAGCTGTGCATTCGCTCGCACCGTCAGCCGTGCTCACCCCCTCTCCGAGCCAATGTGGCATATGGCAAGCAAAAGGAGGTGGCAAGGAGTCGCGCTGCCCGAGATCGCCCGTCACAGATGTCGAGAACCACAGAATTGGTAGCAAAGACCGCTCCGCATATGTTCATGTCCGATTTGTGCGCCTCCCGTCATGGAGGTGCTTCTTCGAGCATGTAGGTTGGGTCATCGCCGATGGCCACCGCGCAAGATAGGAAAAGCAAGCCACCGCAGATCCCGGAAGACGCCGAGGGCGAGAGCACTCGAATTTACGAAGTTGTGGAAGCGAATTAGATCTTGGAGCCTCAGCATCTATAACGGGCATATGCATGCTCGAATGCGAGGGACCGAGGTGAATCTCGGCCGCACCCGGGTGACACCGTCTGGTGGAAGCAAGATCGAAGGCTTCGAACTCTATGCTGTCACCCGTGGGTTGGCGTTTGCTTGAAACTTAATCGATTCCGTAGCTATAGGTGCTGTGCAAATTTTCTGGATGAATGCTGGTGAATGCCGCCCAATGAACGCACAGTGGGAGGTGGACGAGGATAGGGGGGCGTCAAGCTGAGTGCCAGCTCGCTTAGCGGGCGCTTGTGGCCGAAGTGTTGACATGTCCGCATGGTCACGTCATGACGCGCGCCTCGTGTCCGACCTCGACCTTGGTTCGAGCCCCGCATCGCCAGGCCCGCCGTGCCGCTTTTCAACTTCAGTCTTCAGGCACTCCACTGCCCAACCTCTCTCCGTGCCGGCTGCTTCATGAACTCTTACGAACACGCTATCTAGACGACTCACGCTTACATCTGTACTGTATCACTATTTGACCGAGCCGGCGCTATGAACTTGGCGCTCTTGATTGCAGCGATCGCTGCGCTAGGAGGGAGGGCCGCGCTCGCGTACGAGCTCGTGCAGGACTACTCCGGGCAGACCTTCTTCGAGGGGTGGGACTGGTACGGAAAGTGAGTTTTCTCCTCGGTGCAGGCGGACGTACGCGTGCTGAACCGCGCTGGCTGCGCACAGCTACGATAACACCACCCTCGGTAAGCCTTCCCCGACTCGTCTTCCTTGCGCGAAACTCACGGACGCACACCGACGCAGGCGACGTGTGGTGGCTGAACGAGACGCAGGCGACGTCGCAGGGCCTCGCGTACATCAACAGCGCGAACAACGCGATCATCAAGGTCGACAACACCAGCAACGTCGCGTTCAACCAGAAGCGCAACACCGTGTGTGCCGTCTCTTTCCTCTCCGCACCCTTGACTGAGCCTTTTCAGGTGCGCATCACGTCGCAAGCGACGTACGACATCGGCAGCCTGTGGATGATCGACCTCGTGAGTCCGCCTGCTGCAGCGCCGGCCACTCTGACCGAGGCGTTTAGCTCCACATCCCGTATGGTTGCAGTGTCTGTGAGTCCCGCTCCATCCTGTGCTGGTGCTAGTGCTCATACCGACGTGCTTACAGGGCCGGCTTTCTGTGGGTTGATTTTGGTCTATCTTGCTAATCTAGACTGAAGTCCGCCGCTCGTTTGCTTGCAGGGACGTTTGGCCCTAACTGGTGCGTTTATCCCCCCGTCATCCCCGTACCCCGGTGTTAACCCGTTCTCCCAGGCCAGAAGACGGTGCGCAAACTCCGCTCATGACTGGTGTCGGGACTAACGCGTGTGCAGGCGAGATCGACATCATTGAAGGCGTGAACGGTGTGTACCCCCCTATCCATCCAGCCGCAGGCAGTACTCAATGGTGACACTGTCTGCACAGTCATGGACAACAACCAAATGGCCCGTAAGTCTTCCCCCCTCCCCTCCTCCCCTTCACCCCCTAACACACCACCCACTCTAGTGCAGTGAGTCCCCACCCCACCCTCCCACACGGCGCTGACGCTGACGACGCAGCACGACCCCGGGCTGCTTCCACCCGTCCACGCCGACGTACGAGAGCGGCGTGCTCGGCGGGACGGACTGCTCGACCGCGGCCGGGTGCTTCGTCACCGAGGCGCAGCCGAACAGCTACCTCAGCGGGTTCGCCGCCGCGGGCGGCGGCGTGTGGGCGACGCAGTTCGACGCCGCCGGCATCTTGTGCGTCCCCCCTCTTCCCCTTTCGCGTGGGTGCTGATGCGGTGGGTGGGGGGTAGTATTTGGTTCTGGAGCCGGGCGAACGTGCCGGCGAGCATAACGGCGGCGCCGAGCAATGGGAGCCTGGATATCTCGGCGTGGGGCGCGCCGAGCGCGGCGTGGCCCGCGGGCGCGTGCAATATCAGCGAGTTCTTCACCGCGCAGAACTTGGTGCTGGACATCACGCTCTGCGGGGACTGGTGCGCTCCCACTCCTTATCTTTCCACCTCCCACCTCCTTGTTCGTTCGGCTGATGCGTGTGCTTCAGGGCGGGGATTGGGCCGGTGTACAACGCGACGTGCGGCTCCTCCGGGCCCACTGGGCTCTGCGTACGTCCCCCTCCCTCCCTCCCTCCTGACACCCCCTGACGAAACCCTCTGACCCGCTTGCAGTACAACGACAACGTCGTCGGGCCGGGCTCGCCGAGGTACGACGAGGCGTACTTCGAGATATCGTACGTGCGCGCGTACACGACGCCCGTGCCGTCGCCGACCGCGCCGGCGACCGGGAGCGCGTCGAGCGCGCCCGCGGCGATCGCGACGACGTTCAGCGAGACGGGCGGCGGGATGGGCGGGAGCGTGGTCGTGGTCACGGGGGCGAGCGCGGCGACTGCGACTGCGACTGCGACGGGGGGGACGTCGGGTGGGGGGCGGGTGGCGGATGGGTGGGCGTGGTTTGGTGTAGTAGGGGTAGTGGGAGTCATGAGTGGGTTGGTTGTGGTGCTTTGAGTGGGGCATGGGGGATTGGAACTGTGGCGACTGCTATTTACTTGCTCATTTACTTCCCCGGAACATAGAGGATGCTTCGTTTATTTACTATATAGGATTACACTGAATTTTTGGCTCGTAGATTGCGAGAGCACCGAGGTCGATGCGCGAATTTGAGGTGGGACTTGCAGCGCGGAACCGTGAGAGTCGGACGTTTCCGGCCAGCAGAAGATATTCGGCAGCGCAACACCGACCTCTCCCTCAACCTACGTCCTCGCCATGTCCTAGTACGTCGCCGGTGTTCCTCATCCCTGCAGCGCTTCCTAACCCACCCCCAGCGTTATCTTCGGCCGCGCCATCAAAAACGAATACCTCACCCTCGGCACACTCGCCGCAGTCGGTGGGATCGTCTTCGCGACCTCAGGCGGGGAGAAGAAAGCTGCGCCCGCGCCGGGCAAGACGCTCGTTGAGAAGGTCAAGGAGGCCGTGCCCATCTCCGCAGGCTCCAGGTGCGTCCCCCTGCTCGCTCACCTGTGCGCGCCGCTGACCACGCGGCTTGGTCTGCAGCGAGGAAGAGCAGTTGTGCGTGTCCTTTTCTTTTCGGTGCCGAGCGCGGGCGGTGACGACTGACGCAGGCTCCACAGCATCAAGAACTTCATCGCGGAGGCGGAGAAGGCGGACAAGCACTGAGTGGTGCGGGTGTCGGTCGGTTTGGAGCTGTAATAGAATTTCCTTTGCTTTCTCTTGCTGCATCGGAACAGCGTCGTCATCAAGGCCGCCGCACTCGTCAGAAAAGCAGCACCGACAAGCCACACTTTCCATTCCCGCGGCTACTTCGCACGCTGCACCTCGTCGTCGATGCAAGTGAGGGGCCTCTTTCCTTGGCGTGCACCCGGCAACCCCGCGTTGCTTCTTCCGACTACATGTCAGTGGGGAGTGCTCATCCGAGGGCTACGCAAACTATGCCAGCAGCAGCACTCTCACGGACAGGTTCTTTGAGTCGTCTACGGTTTGCCTATCCTCGCCATACTGTTTTGTGCTGGCGTCCACAGTCTGCGTGGTGACAAGGCGGTATGCTTTCTGCCTTTTCCATTTCAGTTCTGCTTTGGATTGGATGATTTCGGCCACCTCTGCCGGCAGTACGAGCTGCGCTGAATTTCATTTGGCCGAGGCTACATCATCTACCCAGAAGTATTGACGTGCGTCATGATAAACTGTTCATATGGTTGACTCGCAGACGCGTCATCCTCGTGCTGAGACGATACACTCCATGCTTCTCCCAAAGGTTCGAGATCAACTCACAAGTATGAAACAGCTTGGAGTTGATAAAGTGCTATTGGGAAGAAGTCATTGCAAATCAAGGCATGTCGTTTGTCAGAAACGGCAATTCTACTCTACCTAGCTATTCTTCAATGGCATCATGAAGCGGTCAAGGCCACAAGATATATATATATGAGAGACTGAAAGTACTATCGGGGTATCACGTGGTTATGTTTTATTCTCAATTTGAATAAATTCAAATTTAATTGTTGCCATCCCAACGGCCTGTGACCTCCTATCATTCACTTTCCCTCAGCTTCCCCCCTTTACCACACGTTCGTAGGGTGGTATTCATTCAGGATAAACGCACGGCACACACGCAGTGCTCATTATCTGTTCAAACAGATGCGCACCAAGAGCAAAAAGCAAAAAGCCTTCGACCCGACAGCGGTGCCGGCCCAGCTTCACCTCAGTACTAGTCCTTGCCTGTCCTTGCATTCGAGCATGCACATGCCTGCTATAGATACTGAGACTCCGACATCTGACTCTCGCTTTCACAAATTCGTAATTTCGAGTGCTCTCGCCCTCGGCGCGATATTCCAAGATCTGCAGTGGCTCCTGTTTTCCTATCTTGCCCAGCGATACCAATGGCCATCGGCGATGGCTCAACACCATATGCTCGGGAGAAGCACCTTCATGACGGGGTGCGTACAAATCGGACATGAACAGATGCGGAGCGGTCTCTTACTAAGGCCAAGTCTATGGTTCTCGACATCTATGACGAGGGATTTCGGGTAGTGCGACTCCTTGCCACCTCCTTTCGCTGGTCATATGACTCAAAGAGAGGGTAAGTACGGCTGAAGGTGTAATTAACTGTACAACTACTGGTGCACCGACAGAGGATATGCCCTATAAAATGCCCTATGAATGTCCCTGCTTGCAAAATGATTCACCTATCTTACAACTTATCAAGACAAAGACTACCCTCTCTTTCGGGAGCACTTGGCGCATATCGACCCCTCCATGCACTCCTATCCTTACCTTACCTGCATTCGTCATGCCGTTCGGGAGCACCGCCTAAGGTCACGCACGAGCTCACAATCCGTCATAGTGACGTCTGCCCCCTCTCCTGCCTTCCCGACAGCATATAAAAGGCGGGCAGACTCGACGAAAATGGGCAACGCATCCCACCACACAACCACAACCATGTCCACCCCCACCCCCACCGCCCGCAAGCCCACCACGCCCCCAAAGGTGACCGTTCGCAGCTCGATCAGCTACTCCGTCAACCACGACCACGAGTTCAACCCCATCATGTGGCTGATCTACTACATCGACGACCGCGTCCGGGAGAACAAGGCGATCCAGGCGGCGATGCCGTGCGCATGTGAACGGTGCCGACGTGGGGCGCCGCGCCAGCTCAGCCGCAAGCAGCGCACGAAGGCCAGAATTACCGGGAAACCGATTCCAGAACCCGAATGCAAGCGCAGACATAGGGGTCGCTTTCATATATGAGACCCGCAACGGGAGAGAACGGTGCCCTAGAGATCTGCATACCCTCGAATACATAATATATTTCCTACTATTATTTCTAGTCTTCATATCAGGCGTGAAATCCCACAGTCTGCCCGCTGTCTAGTTTCGAATTAAGAATGATAATGAGTTCAATTTCGAAATTTGTGGCAGTGCGTTAATAGGAGTACTTATAAGATCGGTATTCACTTTCAGGCTGCTGCATAAATTTCATCACTCGATCACAGAGAACTGCTTCATATCGCTTCTCATCTCGTGTTTTGAAGATGGAAATCCGCATGCCGAAGATTGAATCCACCCTGTGCGCCGCCCCTTTAGATCATACCCTCCCCACTTACTTACCTCCTCGTCATACGCTCCTCATAAGCTCTGAGCCCCCGCCGGCCCACCGGAATGACCGTCAAAATCGCAGTTTGGCGCTCCTCCACGCGCACCGGGAGCGGGAGGCGCATCACCGACATCATGGATGACGACCGCCCGTCGGGCACGTCGGGGGGTGCCACCCCCTCTTGCTCTCAAGACACACATAAAAGGCACTCGGAATTCGCACAGAGAGCCATCTAAACACCCCACCTCCCGATTGCACGCCCCTGCATCCCCGTACCAAACGCGCTTCGCCAACCCATTCATCCTAATCATGAACATCATCTTGCTCGCGCAAATTATCTTCATCGGGGACGACGAGGAGAAAGCGGACAAGCCGAGCCGCCCTCGCAAGCGCAGCACCGCTGCCCCTCCCAGCCTCACTCAACGCATGAAGCACAATATCCGAAGGCTCTCGCTCACGCCCGCCTCGAGCCACAAACATAGGCGAACTTAGGGGGACGGACGAACGCCGGGGAACTGCCAGGTTGCTATATAATATACCCAAATTAAACATTTGAGATAATACATAATATCCCAAACTATCCTTTAAAACCATTTTGCCTGCAAGTGTGCTACTTGTTTGTGATGGAGCATGGTAAAGATTCTGAGCAGCATATGTGGCGGTGCATCAACAGGTTCAAGTTGCCCACGCTGGTGGCGAAATTTCCCTGCGAAATTTAAACGTGCAGGCAGAGCAGAGACGAAGAAAGTTTATAAGTACAAGATCATGGCCTAGGCGCGACAGTCAATTGATACAATTTTCCAGACCATCGTAGCTGAAACATAATGTTCTGTGAATCGCCAGTGCTGCAGCCTGCTAACACGATGACATCTGGGAACCAAGAGGTTCACAATCGTGTCGAACTACCACCCAGTGTTCTGTGTTGATTCTAGCCTGCGGATTTTGGAAGCTCTGGGCGACTGGGGTACCACAGGATGGAGGATGACACCAACGTATCCTAGCTTGGCGGTTGAGACCTGTATGAACCCAACCTGACGATTCAGACGCATCGCTTTGCAGAGTACTGTACTCGACGACGTTCTTATAACTTGAGTCTTTCTTGCACGGTCGGAGCGATCTGCACGCATCAGTTGTTTGGAAGTATGACATGAGGGTAAACACTTGGCGTGCAGCAAGTTTGTACATGAGGGCATACTAAGCGACTTATGGCACCCAAATGACCTTGTTGTGATCCCGGTATTCGCGGTCAGCAGTTCAAGAAGGGCGACGGCCAAGGTCACACAAAAGTACCCAAGTATGTGAGGGAAAATCGAATGTTATGAAGATAGGTAGCAGCGTATAGCAGCGGGAGGGATAGAGGTGGGTGTCGCGCTTTGGGTACCAGGCGAGCCAAGACGGAATGTAACAGTATGTACACAGGAGGCAGCGAACTAAATGACAGGTGGGTGAAGCGACAGGACGAGTGCATGGGCAGAACGAACATAGACCGCATGCAGACGGCATAGAATAGATCAAGACCATATAAAACATATCAATGACGGGGACAGGCTTCAACATTGGGGGTGCGGGAATGATGGGACAGGTGATGACGAGAATGGTAGTGACGAATAAACAACAATGCAGCGGAGGTGTAGGTGTCGAGGGTATGATGCGAATGTGTGATGGATGTCCATGGGCGAGATAGGCAGCTCGGGTACCTGCGCGTACGAGCCGTGGATAGAAAATAATTTGATTGTTCTTCTACTTGTCGATCATGCTTCTTGTTCCTCTTGTGCGGCTCTCGTGACTCTGATCTGAGCCTTAAGAGCAGGTAGCTCTTCGCTGAGCACAACCTGTGTGCCCTCGGCCCATCGTTCAAGCGCCCACTCACGCACCCACACGCTAGACTGTTATCGATTGTGAGCGATGGTACAATAAATGAAATATATGGGAACGTACCTTCAAGTATCGCTTGCCAGCGTATTTCTTGTAGAAGGATTCGTGCTTAATGGGCTTGAGTACGTAGTTCAACATGATATTCGCGACGGGGACGATAGAGCTCTCCGCATACGACGAGTAGTGGGCCAAGTTGGGGGTCTGGTGAATCATCAGCGATCACGTTCACGAGGTGGTAAAGGAACAGAACGCTTGCTTACCCATGACTCGTGATCCAAGATCAGTCTCGCAAGCCAGATCGAAGCAGCGGCCGTAAGTGATGGGGGAGCAGACAAGAGTCTCCACTCAAGGCAACCGATCTCGAGGAGGTACTTGGCGATAGTTCGGGCCTTGACGTCGTACTCATCAGCCTTGCTCACACGCCTCAGGTAGTGAATGGGGTTGGGGTAGCTGAGGTTCCAGTCCAGTGTCTTGAGCACGTAGCGCTCAGCCATCAGAATCTCGCTCTCCGTGTATGAGCTGTCCGCGCAGTACAAGAAATGTGAAACGGAAGGTGAAACGATTTCTTCAACCTTGGAGGCAATGAACAGGCACGTGATCCCAACAAGTTGCAGCTTAGCCAGGGAGACGACGCGCGCGGAGAGGAAGCGGTCAATGATGTTGACGCAGAGGAAGAGGGTCTCGGGCATGAGGCGGAAGCGGACGTGGACCTGAACTAGCCAGTCGGTGAGAATTCCGCGCATCGACCAGGCAAGCTCCTTTTGGGAGTCCATGTACAGCGGATTGGGCATTGTAGTTTGCTTAAGATGATGTTAGCAGACGAAATCAACATGGAGGAAAGGCACACACCTCGATCTCCTTCATGTATTTGAAGATCTCCACGACGTACTCGCTAACCATCAAAGGGTCGTCCGCGTCCTCGGCATCCAAATCTGTCCAGTCGTCGCCCTCTGGGTCTGCCTCCGGCTCCTCTTCGTTAATAGCATGGAAGTCAGCCGAAGCAGCGTCCGAGACTTGCTGGATTTGTTCCTCGAAAGTCTGCGCTGCAGATTGTGGGGCTTCTGACGAAGGGCGAGGTTTCTTCGTGACGCGAGAAGCCTCCTCTTCGTCCTCCTCCACAACGGCGATAACCCGGCGCGATGTGCCAGCACTGCGAGTGGAGACCCGACGGTTGATGATAGTATGATCGTCGATGGCCATAGCATGCTCATCTTGGACCTCAGCGACTTCTTCCAGGACTGCCGGTTGAACGAGCGCTTTTGCTGCAGGTCGCCTTGAAGTGCTAAGTGGCTTCGAACCTTGACGAACGGTGGTGGTGGTGCTGATGGCTTTAGTGGTTTTGATGACGACACCATCGAACTTCTCCTTCGTCGGGTGGTCGACGTCCTTCCCCTTCCCTACGGCAGCCTTCCCCTTGCCCTTGTTGTTTAAGGCGGTTGTAACTTCCCCCAAGGCCTCTCGTTTCCGCTTGCCAGCAGCAGGATCAGCTTTTGAATCAGCTGCTTTGGCCTTGGACGCCGCGGTGGCAGCTGTGACACCCCCACGAGCTGCAGCTGCGCCGGTTGACGATAAGGGCTTCACAGTATTACGGGTAGTTATCCTGGATGGTCGAGCATTGGCGTTTTCATTATCCTTTTGAGTAATGCGGGTTGTCCGCGTTATACGCCGTGTCTGTGGGGATGCGAACATGGTCAATACAGATCAGATTTACTCGATTAGAAACTGATACAGACTGGTATACTTGAAGCCATGCGGAATGGTGAACTAGAATATATGTTTGAAGATGAAGGAAGACGTCGTGAAGGCTTGTCGTCGTCGTCGTCGTTGGACGATGGCGAGAGAGTGTGAGATGGTTTTAGCCTCAGCCACGCACAGCCGTTTTGGGTCGTTGAACTAACCCACGTGAAGTTCATAACAAGTGTAAACAACTCGCGCCCGCGTCGAGGCTCGTGACACGGGGCCATTGCAAAGACGCGTTGGTCTCGCAAGACCGATGGCCTCGATCAATGGGATTGGAGCAGAAAGTTCGTAATTTCATCTAACAGCAAGGTACTACACTACACTTCCATCTTGTCTTCTTTTTCCCATCCCGGGTTCTTCTGCAGCACCACAAAGCCCTCCAGGACATGTGCGAATGGAATGAACTCTTCCGTTGCCAGCTCTGCACGTTCTGTCGTGCCCAGACGGACCGGCGTTTGATGTGTCTGGAATCCAGATATTGTGCGGGGCTTGCCTGCCTGCCCAACGACGTCGACAGCCTGGCCCACGCGCACGGTGACGGGCACGCTGTCGAGTTTTTCGTCGAGCGTAATAAGGAATCGAGGGTACATAGACGGCACCAGGAAGTAGAGCATCCAATGGTACTTGTCGAGCACAACTACGCGACGAATTATGAGCCATATAAACAAAAATGCAGTCGAGGCCGCTTACATGCTTTTGCGTCGGTGAACGCCGTCAGTGTCGCTAACAACCCTGCGACAGCCGGTCTGCTCATGATATTCCGGTCAGAGAAGAATGGGTTGAGGCCAATTGTTCCTTTGCCCAAATGAACTAAGCCCTGTGCTATGCGTACCATAAAGAGGCAGTCGGGCTCTTTGTAGTAGTAGCCTGCTAGCTGACGGAGCATTTGCGCAAGGCGCGCGTTGTTCGTACCCGCGCCCACGAGACCCATGGCGAAAATTGCGTTCAATGCGACGGAGAGGTCATTATCGTGGCTGTATTTGGAGAGCGTGTCGAGGATCGGGAGGACGGGGTTTGAGACACTGACAAGACCAAGTGCAAGGGGAACTGTCTTCCGAATGATGGGATCACCGAAGTGCATCTAGAAATCTAGGTCAGAAGTGATCAGTGGTCTCGAGGGGGCCGTACTTACAAGATGATTGAACTGCCTCAAAGACATCTCAGCGCCGATATCCTCCCCCATCGCAATGAGCGCAATAGCTATGACCGCGAATGCCTGGAAAGTGTTGTCGGCCTTGGGCTCTTCCGGTTGCTCCGCAGGCTTAGTCTCATCCTTGTTCTCCGTTTTCTCCTTCTCCTTATCGAGATGCTCGTCGCAGTGGTGCAGCATAGTCTGCACGCGCAAGACGTTGCCTGTGCCCGCATAGGCACACGCCTCGACGAGGATCTGCGCCTGTTTTGATACGGGGTGTTCGATGGCCTTAAGCGTTTCTAGTGTGGCGTCTGAACCATCCTGGATACCTGCAAAGGCACGTCAGCCAAGCTCGGGGAGAATTCACATCCGTAGAGCTTACCCAGATACAAAAATGCCAGTCCAAGGACCATAAACCGCGCCCATTTCTCATCCAAATGCTTGTCCTCCCTCTCCATCAGCACTTGTAGTATGGTTCCCGCCACATCTCCATTTCCACTCCCCACGAACACGAAGCCAAGAGCCAGACTTGCCAGACTCGCAATCTCCATGCTCACACCGTCGTCTGCCACACTGGGCAACAACAATGCCAACAGATCCTCACGGTGCGACCCAGTGTACGCAAGACCAAGACCCATGATTGCGGAGGTCTTGAGCGGGACTGACTTATTATCGACGTAGTCGCCGAGGAGAGCAAGAGCGGCATCTGCCTCAGTGCGCACGCCGGTGTTGAGAAGACCAGTAGCGAGTAAAGCACCAGCTTTGATGTGCTCCTCGGCTGAATACGTGTATTTGTCGACGTGTGACAGACCGACGTCAGTATCCCAGAGGAGAGAGACACCAAGAGACGCCGCCGCGCTCATCATGCCTACAGTGGTATCAGTTTGCCGGTCGAATTCATTGAATTAGAGGAAGGCACGCACCGTGGTCTTTATTCTTGTATATCCAACTGTTGCCCTCCTCCGCCTCGACCATCAGCTTATCATTCCCGAAGCCGGCGTTGACGAAGGCATTGACAAATGTGCCAGCAAGATTACCTCTTGCTGAGTCAACATTCGCGCTTGTACCCGTTCTTGTGTTCTCCAAATGGCTCTTATACACATCCTCCAGGCTCTTCGCGTCTGCCACGCCCACTTCCTTCCCGAAATCGCGGAAGTGCTGGCTGAGCTTGCTGTTGCTCAGGCACTCAAGCAAATCCTCCGGCAACTCTTCCGCAAAGTCCGCATCGTCGTCCGCGTCCGCGTCCTCGTCGATAGGCGGCTGGAGCCACTCGACAGGCACTTGTGCACGAGCAAGGAGGAAGGCGAGTTGTCGCTTCATGAGTGGGTTTCCCGGGGCGTTGAAGTCTGCCCGAATCATCTCCGGCTCGTTGAGCCGGATCGCAAGCGCAAGTGCTTCAGGAAATTTGGAGTGCTGCACGTATATTGCATGGGCTGCGCGCAGGAAGGCAATATCCTCAGGAGGTGGCAGCAGCCCGACACACCTAATGACAACATCAGCAGTCAATACACGTTCATTCACAGGAGCGGGAGAAGGTGATCGCACCGAACCATGTATTGACACACTCTTGGATACGTGTTTTCGTCGACGAGCTCTGTGAGACGCGTCACGGTCTCCAATTCTGTCATCAGATCCACCGCATCGGGCTCCGCGTTGTGTGCGAGCAAGAACTTCGCGCACTGCACGCCCAGCGCCTGCAGTTCCTCATTGCTCGCGTCAATCTTGACGGGTTTCTTCTTCTCAGGCTCTTTCCCCTCCCCTTTAGCCTCCGCCTTACCCTCTACATCTTTCTTAGGGTTGGTTGTCGTCTGCTCTGCGGCAGTGTCGGCGTCCCCGTTTTGACGGGACGAGTATTCCTCGCCTAGCTCTGCAGCTAAGTGACGTACGTACTCATGTCCCCAGGTCCCAGGCTCCGAGAGGGGCGAGCCCGCGGGAAGGAGGGAGGCAGAGAGGAGTCGGTAACGCAAGGTACCGCGCGGCTGTGTGTCTGAATAGGTCATAGCCAGCACAGAGAGGATATCTGCGAATAGACTCTATTTGGATTTAATCAACATAAGCGTGCATAGAATAATATCGGGACGCGATAGGAAGACGCACTTTGTCTTCGGTAGGTGGCCATGTCTCGCAAAGAGTTTGGAGATCGGGGTAATGCGGTCGTAAGAACTTGAGGGGTTTGGGGACAGAAGTCATAGAAGATGTCGCTGATCGGATAAGTGTCCGCAACGTTTCTAGGGCTGGCCGATACAACTTGGTGTCTGGTTCCTTCAAGGGAGGTCAGGAATTTCATGCGCACGATGGGGCGAGGACGCACTTTTAATCGCTCGACGAGCATCTCCAGTTCATTCTTCAGTTGTATGTCCTCTTCCGACTGGAGCAAATCATTAATCGAGAGTGCAAGAATACGAGATGTGGACTCACCATTTCATCCACATCCTTCTCTTCATCTTTCAGCTTGGAAGATCCTTCTTTCACATCCTTGTCCTTTTCATCTGGCTTATCCTCCGGCTTCTTCTTCTTGGGATCTTCTGATTGGACGGAGATGTCAAATGCAACGGGCTGAGGCATGATCGTGGATTGCAGGAGAGTAGTGAGGAACGCGTGTACGCGTCAGTACTTCCAAGACATAGCCACCGCAGAATCATATCCACAATCCGACTCGACATCCCCTGTTAATGTCTTCCCTCGTGCAACATTTACTCCTCAGTATACACATGTCCTCAAATCGCTGAATTTTGTTCCATGAAAACGAAAGGACGCATCTCCCGATTTTACACAAGTATAAAAGATTCAAAGCGTCCTCTTACAACCCCAGACTCGTCGTCGGCGCCTGCGCCATAAGCGCCCTTAAGGCTCTATATGTTCCTCCCCGTCTACTAGCCTACAAAGCTGATACCCGGCCCTTTCCCAATGCTTTATCTATCGAAATGTCGGATGTGAGAAACAGGCACACTGCTGTCGGTCGCAAGCGCCTAATGACGTCGATCATTGTTCGCCATCGCTCCAGGACCAGTAGAATCCTGTAAAACCATCTACCCCAGCAACCACCATGACTGACTATATTCGTCGACTCGTATCTGGAAACAAAGCACGCTTCAAAGATGGGAAATTGCATCTCGACCTAGGTATACCATCACCCTCGTCTGACTTCTGCAATGGCACTTGCTAATCCGCGCTGGCAAGATCTGGTATACCTGACTGATCAGGTCATCATCATGGGGTACCCAGCTTCAGGAATCGAGGGCCTTTATCGAAATCGCCGCGAAGACGCCCAGAAGTTCTTGAACCACCGCCACGGGAAAAACTTTTGGGTATTCAACTTCTGCCCGGTGAAGGAGAACTCGTATCCTGCGAGCGTGTTTGACGGACGGGTTAGCAGATACCCGTTTCCCGACCACCAGTGCGTCTCTATTCTGTGATGCTAGCAGATTCCATTAGACTCATTCGTTGGAATCAGTGCTCCACCGCTGGCGATACTGCCTCTCGCGGCACGGGAAATGCGCGCGTGGCTCCAGGGCTCACCTGAACGTGTCATAGTTCTTCATTGCAAAGGTCAATCTTTCCTCTACCACATAAACTTCTGAATCTGAAAGCGATTGCCACTTGCAGCCGGCAAAGGTCGATCAGGTACCCTTGCTTGTGCATACCTCCTGTCCCTCGATGATGCCCCCAAACCGCCAAGTCTCGAACGCAACTACACTGC
The DNA here is from genome assembly GCA_014898675.1 of Athelia sp. TMB. Lineage (NCBI taxonomy): Eukaryota > Fungi > Basidiomycota > Agaricomycetes > Atheliales > Atheliaceae > Athelia > Athelia sp. TMB. The sequence continues at coordinate 38,111 of JACXVL010000182.1, forward strand.
TAAAGAATGGACACGCATCCGTGCCGACGAACTGATGCAGGCCATGCCCACCGACGATGCTACTGAGGATCTGAGTGATAAAAAGCTCGACGGCATCCCGGGCGCCCTCGTCACAGAAGGTGCACCTCATTCTGACCATAGATCCATCGTGGAATCCCCTGAAGCAATATTCTCGCCACAACCTACAAGACCCATCTCACCGCCTCAGCGTGTATCCACCCCCCCTCCACCAACTACTTCTCTCTCCGGACCGCTCAAGAATGTCCTAGACCTCCATACGTCTCGGCGGATGAAAACTCCCTCTTCGCCCTCGCCAAAGTTGAAGCAGGGCGTGAGCATTCCCAGTCAGAGGAGGTGGCTTTATTACTGGAGCCTGCTTATGGCGGGGCAAGGCCCTGAGGACTTCTGGCCCCCGCTGTCCACTTACAAGGCAGACGCTCCGACGCCCAAGGTGCGCATCACGCAGATTCGGATCCGCATGCGCGAGATCGCAGGGGTTAAGATGGGCCTTGCACGTGCAGCGAACCTCGTTCTCGAGCGCACGGGGAAGGCGCACTCGCAGGCGGACGGGCAGGGGCATGTGTGGGCTTCAATCGCGAGATATGACGATGGCCTGGTCGAGACGTTGGAAGGATGGGAGCGACAGACAAGGGGAGAGGGTGGGGCTATGGGGAGGCGGAAGTCCGGGTGGGAGGCTAGGGAAGGCGGAGGCAGCGGGGAATTGAGAGGAATATTTGAGGGTGAGAAGTGGGATAAGGGGAAGATGGTGCGGAGCTTCGCGAGGATGGGGACGGTTAGCGAGTCTGCGGTGCATCGGGAGCACGTAGAAAAGGTAATCTCTCGTAGCCCTTGTCCACTTTCACCAGGGCTGATACCGAGTACAGGATGGAAAGGATGAGAAGATAACGGCGTACAACCTCACAGCCCTCACCGATGACAAGTGGAGTAGCATCCGCGGCGGTATAGATACGGCCAAAGTGGACGGCGTAGGCCATGCCAACGGATCGGTGCCATCTGAGACGAATTCTATTGCGGACGCCACCGCTACCCAAGCATCCAGTGACAACGCCGAAGCGGGTGTGCTTATCGATGCGAATCGCGAAGTGCGCGTGAAGCTGTATATGGGGAAGGTCTGTCTCAATACTCAACCCATAGGCCAGGGCTAACTATTTCAATTTATCTGCTTGCTGCAACAGGTATTTATGGGCTGGATATGGTTTATTCCCACATTTCACATCCCTTCCACCTCCACTCCCGACCCAACAAAGATTCTCCTCACCCGCAAAGAGATCGATTTCCCTCTCGGCATCGGCGCTTCGCTCGTCGATGTAGAGATATCTATATCTCCTTGCTCTGCCTTAGAAGTCGAAGAGGGGATTATTCAGCCGCCCGCGAGGCAGACGAGCGAGGATTCGAGAGAAGGAGACGGGAGGAGTGAGCCTGCGGGATTCACGGTGACTGTGCAGGCTGTGACGGCTGCTGCAGGGCTGGGGGAGGCTGTCGATGCGAAACAAGCCGCTGAAGATTGATTAAGCGTTGTATGCGACGCAAGCTGCCGAAAACCATTCGTCTGTATGAGATAGGCAGGTAGGCAGGTGCGACTGTCGGAATGAATTGATCCCTTTGAAATCCATCTTATCTTGTCCAGTCAATCGCTGGACGAAACTGACGTAGTCAGAACCAAATTTGTGCCGGCCTGTTTGAATAGCAACGTCTCTGCTCGAGCTTGACTGTTATAAAAATGACCATCGCATATACTGCGATGAACCTTTAAGACGGTGCATTCTGCTTATGGCACTGGCATATCGTATGCATAGAGATATAGTTTGAATGTTTCCTCTTGATGATCTAGAACTTAACATTCGGGGAATATTTGAGTTCACTGTTTCAGCACTGGTAGCCCATGAAAAATGTACCCTTTATTCTCTAGGATATAGTGAGCGCCTTGATATTTGCCCTCTTTTGCCGCCGCCGGGTGGAGAAGACAATGTCGAAAGCTTCCTCCGACTGCACGGCTGACGATGCGTGAAGTGACTATTGTACTTGAATGGATCTATCTAAATCATACTTGCAAGGCGTACATGGGGGCGATGAAGCGAAGTTTTCGCTATGTATCAGCTTCATTCGACTAATTCGACCGTTTTAGGCTTTGTGAAAGCTGCTCTAAATGGTGTTGAAACATGGAAGTAGATTGAGTTCGGCATGTCATGGTGCCGTTCGCTTATCAGGCATTGAATCCTGTTTCAACCTGTTGGAACTTGGGTCCACTCTGGTCCACTCCCCTTTCCGTCAGAGATAGCAGGAACCTAGGATGGGCACACGCTGTCAATTATCAGGCAGCTCGCAGTAAGGTCCAAATATTTGTCAATTGCGCCACATTGATCTTGTTGACAGCGGCTAGTGGCAGAAGCCCTCAGGGTACTGCCTATGGACCGGGGCGCTATGGGTAGCGAGTTCAACGCTTCTGTCTCGGTGGAATCTGTAATAATTAGATTTAGCGCCTGTTCCATCATGTCACCTTCACATCGTTCTATCGCAAGGCAATATGGCGAATGACCTTCGTCATTATCCAAGGTCGAGAAGATAATTCAGTGCGAGAAGTAGTGCCGAGACTGGCAATTGTCCATGGTATAGGAGAAAACCATGGCAATGTGTGCGTGATAAGTCCTAGCACGAGAACTTCATAGCAGCCGTTTCAAGGGCGCAGAAAAATGCAGCTGTCACCAGCATAGCGTAGACAGCTTCAGATGCATATCAGAGGCCGACGAGAGGGTGCCTTCTAAGTGAATGTATGAGCCATCAGAGGAATTAGAATATGGATTCCGCTGAACCCAAACTGGCGTGTATTGCTTGCATCGTTCGTCTACTTGGTGAATGATAACGTGCCAGTGATAAGAGCAATGGTAAAACGACGATACGTTGGTATTTTTGGAGCTCGGAACCCACGTGCAGTGACTGGGATACAAAGAGGTATTTGGATTGTGAAGGGATGTTGGGACCGTGAACCTCTGCAACGCCCTTTCATGGCAGAAGCGACGAAGCAACTCGGGATCTTCCAGTGATTGACTCGATGCAAGCTTCTGGCAGTGGGCTTCCGACCATCCCGGCACGAGTCCACATCCATAGCACCCGTTTTTGAGGGTTTCCAACAAGTTCCATACTCTTTAATCCTTTGTGCGATTTCCAAGATTTAATCACTTTGAACGGTTGCCTGCTACGAGTGTGAGAGATGGAAAGCGATTTGTCAACGCGAACAGAGGATGATTTGCAGGGGATGTTGGGTCGTGGGATGGTAACATGGATAACGTTGCGGGAACAGATTTATAAGCGCTTGCCGACGCCGCAAGATGCCGCGGTGTACTGGAAAGGTCGTCGGTGGTTATTGCTGTTGACCTGGAATATATATTGACAGTGCCGAGATGTGATGAAATCAGGGTCCCTTGGTGCTTGCGAATTGCTCTTTGGCGACCTCAAGCAACGACTTATCCCAGGCTCCAAGCCGCAGCCACACCCAGACGATGCTGCCCTTCAGTCTAAAGGTCATATGGTGTGTGCTTTCGGCTTTAGGCAAGTTTGAGTCTTATCCTACGCACCAATTCTCAGTTCTAACGCATGCGCGTGCCTCGGTCAGGCGTTGTAAGCTGCTGGGTAGTCTTGATGCTCTTCGCACAATCTGTGGGCTCCCTTGTGGGTCCCTTGCTGTATTGTCTGGGAGCTACAGTTTTAGAACTAACGTTCTGTCTTGGTGAGTGGAGTATGTCTCCAGCGATCGCAATTCGCTCATTAGACAAAAATGGCAGGTATGATTTGGGAAATGAACCCGTACTTAATGCCCAAATATTTCTGGTGAGTGTCATGCTGTTTCGGGACGTCTCGCATGCTCATATACTCTCCATGATGCAGTATATGTATGTACCCACCTTGATCGTGGTAAGCGTGCAGCGTTATTGACCTTGTCTAGTACAAATCGCGTTGTTTGGCTTCTGCTCGTTCTTTCTTACGGGCTTATTAGCAACATTCACATATGCCACCGCCAAAACAATTATGGGACCGGCAGGCAAAGGCCAAGTCGCCAATTCGTGAGTGTTCAGCACCACACTGATGAAGCCCTCAAACTAAGTGTAGCAAAAACAGAACATTTTCCTACCAGCACATATATATCATACCCGTTCTTATCTTACCCATGATCGCCTCCGCTGGGCAGATAACTGCCGTAATTATGCTGGATGCCGCCGTACCTAGTGATGACATGCATTGCGGCAAGTCGCTCCACTCTAGCGGCTTTTCATGATGACTCATGTTCAAATTAGATGCACAACCTATCTGGTTTGTTTATCGATCCCACTCAATGGTATCTCTTACGATGAAACTTGGAGTAGGGTTAGGTTTTTGGGCTATGCAGGCGTATCCGTGGTGGCTGCAATACCCTGCTTCTTCATCGCCACTACAACGGCATGGAAGCTCTATCAAACACATAAACTAACGTCTTCGCAACGCACTGCTCACTGCTCAGACTCGCTCACATTTGCGCCCATCCAAGGCCGACCGAGACAGGACAGATCTTCGACACGAACCCAAGAGGCTACAGATGAGGTCCGCCGATACACTCCACCAGCAGCTGCATATTCCCAAACCATACCCATGGCTTTCATACCTAAACGGGCTCCATCGAGTCCAGCTTTATACACCCGAAAAGCCTACTTACCGTTTGGCGCATCGTTTTCCCTCGAAGATCCAAGCCCATTGTCAATACCGGAAAACTCTGCCGGCAGGATCGACGACACATACGATCCGGGCACGCCGGCGTCTGCTTTTCCAATCTTTGCGCCACCCCCATCTCATACCTCCAGCGACGGCAGCGTGAGGCTATCAACAGTGGCCAAGGATACATACAGGAGAGACGAGATCGCGGAATATCCGAGTGAAAGCGACGCGATTAGCTCGATGCGCATGGCAAAAGATCAGGACAGCTTTGTTGGTTACAAGCACAAAGTCTTCGGCGACCAGTTCCTGCCAGCAATTGACCACATCAACTTGAAGGAGAGGCAACCTTATTGTGTGTATTTTTTAAAATTTTGCATGGCTCTCAAAATGTCACCAACGTGTTGCATGTTCGCAGTATCCTCAAAGCCTTCGCCAATTCAAGATTTAAGACCCGCAATATGGCGGCTCGTCTTCTTCCAAATGTACAGTCTGTTTGTATTGATTTTCAACTCTTGCCTGTCCTTACGCAGCCTTCTTTCCGCTCGTTGCTAGATCATTTTTCAGCGTAGAGATACTTGCTGCAATGTCCACCATCATCGACATTACTGCAAACCATGGGAGGCCCACCCCCTTTGGGACTCAGCATGTCGCCTTATTGCTTGCAGCGTGGGGCCCACTTATTGTTTTTGGGCACACACCCGCCATTCGACGGAAGTTGATTCGCTTTTTCTGCTGTGGCGGAAGATAGGAACGGCCTATTTGCGGATATTTGGGGGTCGCGCGCCTAGGATATCAATCTACTTACTGTACTTTAATGCTAGATGCGGATCATGTTGCGAATTCCAGCTTTCGCTCGCATATACTGGGATCTAGGTGGTGTCGTGTTGAGGACGAAATTTTTGAACTTTGTCATTTGCAGCGTGATGAGATTGTGATAGAATTTAGATATGCGCAGAAAGGATGCCATGTTGAATGGAGTATACGGTTCCAAGATCCAAATAGAAGATAAGATAAGAAGTAAGAGGCGATTAAAAGCCACGGCGAGAGACGAAATTCTGTACGAGGCGTTTGAGATTAAATGTCATAACAATACGGGCTGAACAACGTACTTCCAGGTCGTGCGAGGTTGCAACGCCTAACACAAACTTCCTATCGTAATCCGTTACTGGAATATGTCAATTGAGATCGGTGACAGAGCTGAAGGTGCATGTCTGACTTACTTAGAGCAAATATGTTTTCTCGGAGGAAACTTTCCAGTTCCGCAAGAGGAGTATCGGGCGTGATGACAGAGTAGGGTTGGGATGCGCGACGTTGAAACTTGACCATATACTGAGAAACTTTGTCATCCTGTATTTAAGGTTAGATAAATCGCGCTCAGAAACCCAGAGTATGTGCGCACTGGATTCGCCTGGCCTGCCTCCCATTTCGATTTCAAAGACGCTACATCGATATAACCAAGTGGACGCCGATTTTCCGTAAGAACTCTTGGGGGTTTTCCGTGTTCAATTAGCATTTGAAGATATTCGCAAAGGTTAGACTCACGGTATGTGCGAGAAGTCTCTGTCGTACGCGAGTTCAATCGCTGCTCCGATCGCTTCTTCTCTAGGGAGGGCAAAAGCTGGCGGAAGTTGCAGATCCTAATCTAATAGTAAATTATGTGCATACAATCCTTCATTCTTTGTGAACTGACCTCCACGACAGCACCACGGTACTTATCCGGCGGCGGCGATGCATTGTGTGGTAGAGAAGACGGAGTATTCGACATGGGAGGAATCACAGAAGTACTTGTCGCGGCCATCCTTGAGGCTAGCTAGTTTTTTATTTGAAGAAGTAATCAAGAAGGAAAGCCCGAGCAGGATACTTATATGAGAGCAAAGAGCAAGAACCGGCGTTTCGTAACAGCTCAAATGCGCTCTGTAAATTGGTTACTTTAAACTTACAAACGGGCAAAGCCCCTGATCACTACTTGGTCTCCTTCCACCACCATCCGCAGCCTTTTGCTATTGGCATAATCCAACGCGTCATAATTATCTTTTCACGTTGATAAGCTTAACAAGAACTTGAATCTGTGCTTTACGCGTGAACTCACACATCTGGTGGTATATCGCTATTCTAACGCAGACGAATACTTCTGCCTCGTCATCAATCGAGCAATTTCTGCCATTCAGGAAACATAAATGCAGCAAGATAATTCTCTAATATCTTCCGACCCTCTTCCCATACGCCGTCTCCAAGAAACTCTCATAAATCGAATTGCTGCTGGGGAGGTGCGCTTTTACATCCGTACTTCCGCTAGGCCTTATCCAAGTGACCACTAGATTATACACAGACCTGCATCCGCTCTGAAGGAATTGATAGAAAATTGCTTGGATGCAGGGTCTACGTCAATTAAGATCATTGTGAAGGAGGGAGGGATGAAGTTGCTTCAGATTCAAGATAATGGGTGTGGAATTCGAGTGAGATTCCAATGATACCTCTGTCTCATACCGCGTTTTCTAAATGGCAGAAATAGAAAAGTGATTTGCCTATCCTAGCAGAGAGGTTTACTACTTCAAAGTTGTCCACTTTTTCGGACCTTTCGCATTTGACGACGTATGGCTTCCGAGGGGAGGCTTTAGCATCCATATCCCATGTGTCGCACCTGTCTATTATCACCAAAACGAATAAAGATACATGCGCCTGGAAGTAAGATCTTTCAAGTCTTGCCGATAAAGTGCACTCAACTTTTCGAAGAGCTCATTACTCCGACGGCGCTCTGGCACCAGCGAAGGCCGGGCTGACCGCTGACCCCAAACCATGCGCTGGCAACAATGGCACAACCATCACCGTATGTGTCTATAAATCGGTCCTCGATTTCCAATGACGGCTGCATTACAGATTGAAGACCTTTTCTATAATACACCGACGCGACTTTCAGCCTTGCGAAGCTCTTCAGAGGAGTACGGGCGGATTTTGGACGTAGTCACAAAGTATGCGGTACATAACCCGTCTGTATCCTTTGTATGCAAGAAGGTCAGATGCTTCACAATCAGGTCAGACGATCAACTGACACGAAATCAGGCAGGGTCTCCGAATCCAGAGATAAACAGTCCCTCGGCGTCGGAAGTATCACAGACTATTCGTCTGTTGTATGGACCTTCAATTGGAAAGGAGTTGCTGCACACATCATTGCAATCTTCAAAAAAGCGCAAGCGGCGTGTAGAAGGCGAGGGCGATGAAGATGCAGACGATCCAGAATCTTGGTCAGCAGAGCTGCACTTCACAAATGCAAATTATCAGGGGAAGAAGATGATATTCTTGTTGTTTATCAATCGTCAGTCCTTTCGCCAGAACTTCTTTATTTGGTACTGACGCTGGATTGCGGGTAGACCGTCTAGTGGAATCTTCGCGAATGAGAAAAGCGCTGGAAGCAGTGTATAGTTCCGTCTTACCCAAAGGAGCATCGCCTTTCATATATCTAAGGTGTGTAATAGCTGCTCGGAATTTCATGATTGACTTACATGATATACTTGGAGTTTAATTATTGACCCCCGTTCTGTTGATGTCAACGTCCATCCGACGAAGAAAGAGGTACACTATCTGGTATCGATTGTCAAATCATACTCGCTCAAGTTATGCAATACGTAGGTTCACTTTCTCAATGAGGAGGATATCATCGAGCGAATATCAAATGATCTCCAAGAAGTTCTGGTGGGGCAGAATCAATCGCGAGCCTTCGAATATCAGGTGGGCTAGCTGCTCTTTCTAAGACAACGATTGCCGATATATATGTACTACACAGACCCTTCTAACTGGAGTTGCTGGGCACAACGAGCAACCCAACAAAAAGGGCAAGGCCAAAGACAGAGGCGTAGAAACTAATAGCGAAATTGATAAAGCAGACGGGTTCTTAGAAGGTGCAGCTTCTGCTTCTTCTTCAGCGGGTAGCATTTCTTTACATCTTGCTGGCCATCGACTAACCGTCTCTTTAGTATCTGTTGCCAAGAAGATAGCATCACAACACAAAGTTCGAATTTCCATGCAAGATCGGACACTTGAATCCATGTTTCCTGTCGTCAATCCCGCCCAAATGGCACTCGGCGCTGATGAACCGAGTGGGACTGGACCTACACCTACCGTGCCGAAGTCTAAAGAGATCAAAGAGACAGAATGTTATCTTGCTTCTATTAAATCGCTGCGCGAGGCTGTGTCGAAAGGCAAACATATGCGTAAGCTCTCTTCTCACGTGCAGGCATTCGCCACTAAACTGATTCGCGAA